>QANW01007049.1:87004-161220 GCA_003254865.1 Dryas drummondii
TTAACTGTGTGACCAGGGACCTGTGCTTATATAGAGTACTCATAGATTCCTAGTTCCTCCCATCAAGGACTCCAGAATCCAATCATAATAGGACTCTATATAGACTTTACTGGATCATTGCCTTGTTTATAACATAAGGCCTTTAGGTAACTAAGTCTTCCTAGTCCAACTCAGATAAGTAATCTATTTAAGATGGACTTGCTGATTTATGTCTTATTAATAAACCTATTACTTGTATCTTAAGTATTAGTGTAATATTGACACCGAATAGAACAATGTATTAGTCCATTTAATTCTTACACTACACCCCCTTTAATAGAGCATAAACTATAACTAAGAGAATTGAAAAATAAAATAGATAGATATGGTGTTTGGATTTTTGTGTATTGTTCAGTGATGAGTCCTCTTCTTCTCCATCAACTTGTATTTATAGAGTGTCTCAGCAACCTAATATGGCTAGGCCATTAATTGGCCCAAAATAATGATTCCATGATTACAGTGAGTAGCCGAAATTTTGCAATCACTCAATAATTATAATCAATTTCCAGTCACTAATTGAGCAATGCGTTGAGGGTTGACATTGTTGGCATTGATCATGAAATTTAATACAAGATGATTTCCTTGTGTGACTTAAATTCAAACTTTGAGTTTTGAATTACAGTCAAACTTTAAACGAAATTTGGGATTTGGGTGGCTTTTATCTTTGGGGCGAAATTCAAGCGTGAATGAATTTAATTGCTTTTAATTATTGCGCCGATTTCTCACTTAAATGAATGTAGCTGCTTAATTTCACAAAAATCCGGCCTTTAATGAGTTTGAAAATGATGTTAGAACCCCAAATTCTAGCTTTGAACGAATTCATTAATAATAAAGGATTTCAGTCCAACATGAAAATGATCCGGCCAAGATCATCATTTAAATGCTTCTGGCCTTTTCAAAGGCCGTTATCACTTGAAAACCAATCCGGCCTATTATAAATAATTTATTTACTTCAGATATCAAATTCCGGCCGGTCTTAGCATTTTTATTTTTCATCAAAAGAACCCGACCGTTGTCATTTTTTTAAAAGGCATTGTGGAAACATCACAACGGTCAAATGGCTTTTATTTTACACCAAGTTGGCGAGTTTCTCTTTTTATCAACAACCTTGGCCATTCTTGGATTCCTTTGAAGCTTAAACATCATCACGCCGGTCTCCTTGTAGTTTAATACTTGACCGGTTTGTCAATTTTTGCATGAGATCGAAAACAATCAATCCGGCCGGGCCTAACACTTTTTATTCTTATCAAAAGAACTCAGCCGTTTTTACTTGAGAAACACCTTTTTCATTACGGTCAAGGCTCTAATATGTAAAAATCAAAATGGTCACCACCTCAACTCCATATTGCTAACTTCAACCAGTTGGGAAATTTTATATCAAAAAGAACTAAGTCGAATTGTAAACATCAAGCCAGTCCCTTTAGAAAAAAAAAAAAAACAAGTATGGCCGGTTGTTGCTTTTTTAGGAAGCAATTCTTCTCATTTTGGTCTGCCCCTTTCAACATATATCTAACTCTTAACTGGTCGATCAGCCACCTTTTGACTTAAATCAAACCAGTTGGGACGATTTCTCTTGTTGTGAAAAGCTTGACCGGTTAGCCTTATTGCTCAAAGGCATTTCAGTCAGCCTATTTCAGCCGATGTCAAAATATGGCCCAACAAATAGACACAACATGAATATCAATGTTCATCTTCATAATCAGAACTAATGCAAACGTTAAACCATAAAAATATCAAAGAAAACAATTGGAAAAAACAAAATAAAAAAGAGAAGAAAGAAACTCAAAACTAATACTAGAAAAATAAAAAAAGAAGAAAAATAAAAGAACCCAATAATCCAGAAAAATGATAATTAAAAAAGGAAAAAAAAAAAAAAAAGTAAAGAAGAAAATAAAAGATAAAGTAAACAAAGCCTGATGACACCAAAATCGGTTGGCTTTGCCTCGCACAAGTCATATTCATGGAAGCCCATGATAGAACAAAAAATAAAACCCTAAATTTGTTCTATTTGATAAATAAAAACTCGAAAAGAAAATTTAACTTCAAAAATCAGATCAGTTATAGGGTTCGTGGCTCTAGTTGTTGCAGTTGATTGGAGTTCATATGAGCCTTGATGAATTTAATTAATTGAGATGGTTTGATTTAGAAGGGATGTCGATCGAGAGTACATATTGAACTTCTTGAAATCCTTGGGCCAATGTTGGATTAATTTTTAATGGCCTTTAGTATTTATATCTCCAAATCAAAATCCACCATGATCCACCAAATCCCATCAATTAATACATTCCATTAAAATTAGAGACATTTTGATCATACCACTTTAGATTTTGATAGATTCTTGATCAACAGATTCAAAACTCTAATTTAATACCATCAGATTTTGGTAGATTCTGTTGTAATCCAAATTGATTACATCATGTATTGAAGTGGTTATAAGATTAAATGCATGCATGCCTATTAATTAAATCATTTGGCTATATCTATATGTATGGGTACATATATGCACAACTACTGTATTTTTAGTATACACATATTAAGAGAAAATTAAGTAGAAAATTAAAGAGCAAATTACAATTTAGTACCTCAATTTTATATGTTGTTTCAATTTAGTACCCCAACTTTAAAACTTTGCAAAAAAGTATCTCAACTTTCATTTTGTATCAATTTAGTACCCCAACTTTAAAACCTTGCAAAAAAGTACCTCAACTTTCATTTTGTGTCAAAATAGTACCTCCGTTAGTTTTTCTGTCAAAATAAGAGGGGTATTTTCGTCTTTTCCTTAAATTTAAAAAATAATAATTTTTTTTTAATAAAAAAAATTCAAAATAAATAAAATTTTTAAAATAATTATTTTAAAATAATTAAAATTAAAAAAAAAAAATTTGGTTCCCTTCCCCCCCTCCNTTAAATTTAAGGAAAAGACGAAAATACCCCTCTTATTTTGACAGAAAAACTAACGGAGGTACTATTTTGACACAAAATGAAAGTTGAGGTACTTTTTTGCAAGGTTTTAAAGTTGGGGTACTAAATTGATACAAAATGAAAGTTGAGGTACTTTTTTGCAAGGTTTTAAAATTGGGGTACTAAATTGAAACAACATATAAAGTTGAGGTACTAAATTGTTATTTGCTCAAAATTAAATATGCCGACCAATATTCCAGTGGTGGATTTCTCCAATGAGGACTGCTGGAAGCCAGGGACAAGTTGTTGGGTCTCAGCACGCAAACAAGTTTGTCTGTCACTAGAAGAAGTTGGTTGTTTCATGGCAGTCTTGTCCAACAAGGTTTCTTTGGAGCTTCACAACACCATCTTTGGCACATTGGAGGAGTTGTTTGATTTCCCCACTCAAATCAAAATGCAAGATGATTCCGGAAAGCCTAAGCTTGGTTCCTATTTGACTGCAAAATCTGCCCACGAAGCCTTGGGGACTGGAACAAACCCATAAGAAATTCAAAAATTCACACACCATTTTTGGCCTAATGGAAACAATCAATTTTGGTATAATTTAACCTACATTTCGCCATACAATTCGTCATGAATGCTTGAACATGTTGATTCACTTTTACAGTACTATAAATTTGTTCTTAATTTGTTTTTTGTTGGGCAGTGAGAGTGTTGATGTATATGCGAAAGTGATGGTGGAACTAGATCAACTTGTGACAAAAATGGTGTTTGAAAACTATGGTGTGGAGAAGTACCATGATGATCATGTTCAATCGACCTTTTACAATATCCGATTTAATAAATGCAAAGATCCCAATAATAATACTGGAATTGGTGTGGGCCTAACCAGTCACACAGACAAGTTCTTTTCCACCGCGCGTACTCCATCAAAATCATGTCAATGGTTTAGAGATAAATACAAAGGATGATGAGTGGATAATGATTGATCATTTCCCTTCATCTCTCATATTCCTAGCAGGTGATGTATTTCAGGTATGCAATTACTATTAAGGCACGTTTGGTTCAAGTTTTGGAGGCCTGAGAAAGAGAATAAGAAATCAATTTCATTCCCACTTTTAGTAGGTACATGGAAGGGAAATCAATTCATGGCCCAAGCGAATCTGATGCCCTTATTGGGTGGAAAATGAAATTCTTGCTCCAGCTTGGGTTTTGTTTTTCCCTATTGGGAAATCATTTATTGCTTTTTTTTTTTTTTTAACAAACGAACGTTGTTATTATTTTAAAATGTCATTTTTATTGTCATTCCTTAAATAAATAATAGATGAGGATATAATTGAAAAACTGACACTTTTCATTTCTAATGCACAACCCAAACACGGGAATTGAAATAAAAGATAATTCATAGTTTACTTTCATGGGATTACCAAACACTGGAAATGAAATTTCACATTCCCTTCCCCCCGGAAAATGCAAAGGAATTGATTTCCCAATAAATCAATTTCGTAAACCAAACATGCCCAATTATTTTCCAAGTGTAAACTATGTGGACATGATTTTTTTTGAGTGGTGATATTCCCACCCCCCCCCCTCATATTTTCTCACCCACCATATTTTTCCACTCCTTTCTAAATTTTAAAAAAATATTAATTTAATTATTTCACCCACTTTTTTCCTAAATTACCCTTATCTCTTTCCCTTCCACATCATTTTCCCCTTATATAGCACTCTAACATTGAAAAGGGAAAATGAAAGAAACCAACCATGGCTGTTGCAATTACAGGAGGTCATCTACAATTGATGTATTTACACTTGCGGATCTACTGAAGGATCTTCATGACTAATTTTTTTTAAAAAAAATTGGTAATTGCTTCATGGATTTGTTTAATGCCTAAGATTTTTTTAGGATTAAGTCATGAATTTTTTAAGGGATTTATTATTATTACATTAGAAATATGATTTTTCTTAAATCCAATGCTCCTATAAGGTGGATGATCTATCAATATATGTACGTACAGTGCCGGGATGATCAATTGCCATGGAAGATGGACTTGCGGCTGCCATGAAACCCAGGGTTAATTCTTTTTTCTAATTTAAATGTGTCCTTTTCAGTAATTTCATAAAAGAGTGAAATTCAGTTTTTTTTTTTTTTTTTTTAAATGGGTAGGGAAATAAAATTAGTGGGTAGGAATAGTAGCACTCTTTTTTTTTAGCAATCAATTATCAATGCTTCATATTAATGCAAAAAACATAAATGCTGGAATTAATGTTTCGTTTGGCCTAGGTTTGGAGCAACAATAGAATACGGGCTTGTAAGCATAGAGTTAGCTTGTGGGAAAATGATGATGTAAGATACTCGTTGGGATTGTTCTTTGCCAAGAAGGGGGTGACAAAAATACCAGTACCGAACGAACTCGTGGACAAGGACCACCCGTTACGGTATAAGCCGCCAGTAAATCATTTGGAATATCTTACAACACAAAAATGGATCACACATCATGAAAATTCTATCCAGGCATATTGTGGCATTTGATTTTCTTCGTCCAAGGCTCCAAGCTTATACTCTTTTTTTCTCTCTTTCCTTTTTCTTATTCTCTTTAATAAACATGTCGTGTATTTTTTATCTGTATCTGGTGATGTAATGGCTTGGTTTCTTTTTAATAACACATGATGTTTTTGTTCAAAGAAATTATATTCTAAGTATGAGAAATGTGAGTTATTGAATTGTAAATTACATGTTTTATTTGAATTAAAAATTTTACAATTTAGTAGCTCACCTTCATCTGTATGTGTATTGATGTGATAGCTTATTTAAGATATATCAAGAACTCGCTAGCTACATGTGTATATATTTATGTCAATATTGTGTATGATATATCTAGAAATGGCAACGGGGCAGGGTCTGGTGTGCCTATACCATTCCCGCCCCACCTAGCCCTTCGTCTAAGCGGGGCCCCGGTATGTGTATTTTTATTTTGGAAAAATTTTAGCTGAAAGATTTGACTTTTACACTAATTTCTAGTTGAGGATGCGACATTCAAAGTGTTCAAATTAAAGACTCCTAATTTACTTAAGCGCCAATTAAGAACTCTCCGTTAATTTTACACTAATAGCCGTTAAAAATTGGTCATTTGACCCCGCACATAACCAATTTTTGGAGGTAAAAATGTGTTTTTAATCAATTTTAGAATATAATAATAAATTAAAATAATTATAAAAATAAAATAAATAAAACTGAAAGTATAAAAAAATAAAAAATTAAAGAACAAACTAATTGAAGAAAAAAATTGAGAAATTTTATTCAATAACTCCTTTTAATACTCCCTAAACTATTTTGACCCCCTAATCACAAATCTTACTTTTATGACCTTTTTGCATTTTTTCATACCAAAATACCCTTTGGCGACCAGACAGTCCCCCTGTCGACCATGTGGCGAATCGAGTTACTGTAATAGCAAAACCTTCCTCCATCTTATTCCTGCAGCAACCATGGAGAGTGACCTCCATCACTGGCCAATGCCCATCATCTCCTCTCTCTATCTCTCTCCCTTTCTTTTTCAAATCAAATTTGAAAAAAACAAAATTTGAAAACCCAGATTTGAGATTTTCTCTAAATGGGTTAAGAGGGAAGGGGGGGGAGAGAGAGAGATATATATATTGGTGTGGGAGGTGGAGGATGGTGGTGGGCATCGACTAGCGACCTATCATCTTCTCTCCCAACCCAAATATGAAAAAATAAAATAAAAATTTGAGAACCCAAATCTGGTGGAATGTGCAATAGCCAGATATGATGGAATTTTTGGTCGCCACATGGTTGAATTTGTGGTTACCATATGGTGGAATGTGCTATAGCCATGTGGCGACCACAAATTCAACTAGATTTGAAAATTTTTTGGGTTTTGATGGGTCTGATCGCTCAAAGAATCAACTATTTTATGGTTTTGTTGGGCGATGTGAGTTTTTTTCATTGGATTTTGCTGGGTTTGCTACATTTGCTGGGTTTACTGCAATGACAGGGGATGAGGGCGCCGATAGCTGGGCCAGCAAGTGGCGTGACGACGATGGGGCAGTGGTTGGCTGAGGAGGGAGGGGCAGTGGTTGTCTAGGGAAGAGAAAGAAAAAGCAAAAAAAAAAAAAAAAAAAAAAAAAAAAAAAAAANAAAAAAAAAAAAAACTACAATAAAAAAATGGGTTTTTTATGGAGAGTATTATGAATATTTTACTAGCAAAAGGGTCATAAAAGTAAAATTTGGAGCTAGGGGGTTAAAATAGTTTAGAGAATATTAAAAAGGGTTATTGAATAAAATTTTTTTAAAAAATTAAAAACTAACTGAAACAAGAAAAAAAAAAAAAAAAAGAGCATACCCTCCTTCACCCATTTTGTCATCAAACTCTGATTTAGATCCCTCTCCAAATTGGCGACAAGAGTTGTTGAATTCATTGGACAGGTTCTTCACTAGGCGTGGTAATAATTATAGGATTCAGCGTTTTCGCATTCACATCTGTTGGTTTTCAAGGACAGCTGCTGTAGCTGATGAGTTTTCTCGAACGACCGTGACTTCTCCCCAGATGAAAGTTGCAAATCAAACTGGGTGGCCTTGAGGTTGCCGCGACAGAGAGAGTACCGCTTGTCCCAATGTGCGTGGTACGAGTCCATGAGCGCGACGATCTCGTTGTGGGACCAGCAGGGAGGTGGGAGGCGGCGGCAGGAGGGGGGAGTCGGGTTGGGTTCGGCTTCAGATTTTGGGTGGGTTGCGGCTGGGTCGGGACGGAGAGAGGGCCGGCCTGAGGTGGGTCTGGCGAAATCGCCGGCACTCGTTGGGCTGCTGGCGGTATGGGGGTTGGGATGGGTGAGGGAGTGTCTGCTCCTCCTATTTTTTTTTTTTTTTTTCTTTTCTTGTTTAAGTTTTTTCTTCTATTTGTTTGTTCTTTAATTTTAAATTTTTTTTTCTTATTTTAGTTTTATTTTTATAATTATTTTAATTATTCTTTTAGTTTATTATTATTATTTTTTAACATTGATTGAAAAGACATTTCTACCCTCAAAAATTGGTCATGTGCAGGTCACAAGACAAATTTTTAACAGCTGTTAGTCGAAAATTAACGAAGAATCCTTGATTAGTGCTCAAGTAAATTAAGAGTTTTTAATAGAAACACTTTAAATGTCGCATCCTCAACTAAAAATCGGTATAAAAGTCCAATCAAGTCAAGTCATTTTGCTAACTTTTTTTCCAAAATAAAAATACATATACCAGGGCCCCACTTAAGTAATATACTAACACAGATCAAACTACATTATTAAAACAACATAAAATCAAGTAATATATAGGAACTTGTAAATTACAACAACTTGATTAGTACTCTACACATTTGCTAATTAACTTTTCTCATCTGGTAAAGAAAATTGATAATATAAAAGCTAGGAAGGTCGAATCAAAAATATATATAATATAAAGAAAAGTGATGTGGAAAAAAGGTTAGTTAACACATTATCTAGTTATATTCATTCATAAATTATCATATACGGTTGACTTGAGCTTCCTTAACTCATCTTGTAGGATTGACCCTGATATATAGACGTACAGTCCAAGACGAACTATGAAAATTGAGCTATTGACTATTTATGTACATTATTTAAGCTTAATATAGTATATAAATATACAAAGGACCTATAAAATTTAGGGGCCCTAAACATTTATGAAGAAGAGATGGTTGCCTACTTCGCCTAATCTAACATCTTGTTAAAAAAATAATAAATGAAAAAATCGGTCTATTGTGGTACTTAATTTTCAATTGCGTTTATGTAGTTTTAATCTTTTTCAATTAGGATTCATTATCAGCTCTCTTTTTTTTTTTTTTTTTTTGGTTACACATTGTTAACTTTCTTTATCATTATGGACAAATGAAGGAATCCTATATCAACTAATTAGACGTTAATTAATTGTCAGAATGCAAAGCAAGGAGCCTAATTGAAACTACTAAAACTAAAGAAAGACCCAAACTATATAGACACTAATTTGGTCATTTTCCCTAGAAAAATCTAATAATCCAAACAATGTCATACAGTTTATTCTCTTTCTTTAACAGAGAGAATACAACTTGTATATTTTTTCTTTCTTTTAAGAAAAAGGCATAAGAGAAAATCCATAGCAATTTTCTTTAAAAAATTAAGCAAAAGTTTTTTTATCCCTTAAATTTAGTAATATTTGGGCCTGTAATGCTCTTTTGTTCTTGTAATTTAGTTTTCTTATAACTTCTAACAAAGATAACATGGCCTTTGTAAAATTACAAAATTAAGATTAAATACCAAATATCAATAGTTTTTCATTAAAGCAGCAAGACAATAAATTTTTTTTTTAATTTAGGTACTAACCTAGAGCAAGACATTTTGGATTAGGTCACAAATATGTATGAAACGTGAATTTTTTTCAAATATGTACGAAACGTGAATTTTTTGACACCGAGCGCTCGGCCAAAGTGTCGAGCCCTCAGAAGTTTTTCGTTGGTATTTTTTTTTTTTTTCGGTTTGTAATATAGTTGTGACTATATGAAATTCATAAAAATTTAATGTTTATAAGCGTTTAATGCTTTTGATTTAAGCTTGGAAGATGAAGTCCTACAATTTAGAGACTAAACATTAAAACTTAAGCCTCACAAACGCTGAAAAAACAATAAATCAATAAAAAAGTTGTGATTGTTGGGCAGATATAGTTAAGTTTGTAAAAAAAAAAAAAAAATTCTCCCAAACATGAACAGTACCGAGTGCTCAATAGGTAGAAGCATTTTTTTTAAAGTAAGTACCTAAATTGAAATTTAGTATCTAAAGTGAAATGACATAAATGTTTTGGTAGTAAAAATGAAAAAACATTAAAATTTGGTACCTAAAGTCAACGGGCCTCTGTAAAATATGTTGCGACAATATTTCAATTGACATAACATTTGGTATTTTATATTTTTTGTACTATTTTAAGGAGACTTCCATTTAGGTGTTTTAATTTTATATTTTACAGACTAAAGCTTTATGGCTTTTTGAATTCTAAATAAACTCCAATAATATTATAACTATTTCACATTACACAATGAAAAAGGTTTAGGGCCTCAATATTTGTGCCTTAATTTGTGTCTCAATCTTATGTGGCAAAATTATGTAGTACATATCACTATTTAATTATTTAGTGATTATACACATAATTCTTCATTTACAATATCAAATTAAAATTATTTTTATTGAAAGACTAATGGCAGTAATCTTTACATTTATTAAAATATTGTATTATCAATTCAAATTATAATCTATAATTACTCAATACAATTAAACTATTGTTTGAAGAAAATGAATTGTTGTTCATCTAGACTCCAATATGCTAATAAATATTGACCTGCAGACTCCAATCTACTCAATACAATTTAGGGCTCGTTTGACACTACTTTTAGAATTGCCAAAAGCGCTTTTAGATTAGTAAAAGTGCTTTTGATTACGTTTGGCAAAAATAAATAAAAGTGTTTCTGGGTTGTAAAAGCGTTTTTAAGTGGTTGTTTGAGAAGCACCTAATCTCCTCAAGAAGCACTTCCAAGTGCTTTTGCATTAAGCACTTAAAATTTTCATAAAAATTTATATGTTCTTATGAGCAGAAGCGCTTATAGCAAAAGCGCTACTGATTATAGCAAACGGGTCCTTACTTTATGATTGCTTTTCAACTAAGTTCTTATGAAACATGTAGTTATATTTGTAATTCTAGCAATAAATCAATTTAAGTATTATGTCCAAAATTAATAAATATTTTAGTAAAATATTAACCCTATTTGCAACTTGTAAATTTCATCCTCGATCCACAGCCGGCTGACGTTCAACTTCCAGTGCCATCACCAGCACCTCAAGTACGTTCTTCCTGCATTGTATTTGAAATTTGAAATTTCATTTTTTATGGTCAATTTGTTTGTCCATGATTACTGCATTGTATGAATACTGAACACTTGGATTAAAGGGGTTTAAATATATGGTTTATAGCTTCGAAATATATGGTTTATACATATATGCACCCTAATTTTTATTTCATTGTCTTTTTGTATTTGTTGGAATATATACAATATATTGTTTTCTTTTATACTTTTAGGTTTTGTATTCTTGCAGGTTGTAGTGGATGTTGCATGATCCTAAAGAACGACCGAACTTGAAACTGAACATCAGAGGTCTAATTTTTGTTCCCCAGTTTATCTGTACCATTATATCGCACTTGCTATTTAGACTTCCAACATGAGTTCACATGATTGTTTAAACTGTTGCAAGTGCGGGTTCCTACGAATATGAATGTAGTTGTTGTAGTGGCAAACATATTTTAAGTTCCCTGCAGTCCACATCTATTCTTTTTTTCTTTCTTTTTTTCGAGGTTCTGTTGGGTTGCTCATAAGGTGAGGCCTATTAGGCATGTGCAAACTGTCCTAAACTGAAAATATCCAACTAATAGCAATCATATCTTGGAGAGCCATTATGATGGTTGATGGTGTAGATTGGGCCAGTAGGTCTTAGAGATTTAAGCTACATTCTGATGCAACAAATTATACCCAAATCCTCAAGCATATATAATGTAATTAAAGCCCCCATTTAAAAATGGACATAAAAGATCATAGGCATATACTCAATTGAAGTTGTAATACCATAAATTCTTTGGTGTGATAGAAATATCATCTCTCACATGCACACAAATACTCCCTATAATATAAAAAAAAAAAAAATGAAGTTTTGCTGCAAGAAGCTTGGCAATTTTTGACATCATTATCTGTATTGGTTGTATTTGAAGTACAAATGGCCTTTTAGATGCAATAGCATCATTATTCATTTTGGTTTCAGTCTTTTATGATTGCTTATTGTATAATTGAAAAAAAAAAAAACTGTTTACTTTTCTATAGGAACGCAGACTAGGAAGTTCATTTTTGATGATGTTGAAGATCATACAGAGCAGGTGTGTTAAGTGCATTGTAAATGTGTACACACTAACGTTCTATTAAGAATTAGTTGTAGTTTTTGGTCTATTTGAACTTGATAAAATTGTATTTAAATTTGTTTTGTGCCTTCTATTTTCATGCATTTGGTTGGTGATATGTCCTTGATTTGCTTACACATATTGTGGCAGTTGTTAATCATATGTCTATTTGTGTAAACCATCTTATACTAATGCTTCTCACATTTCTTATCATAATTGCTATTTAATTAACTTAAACTTGTTGCTATTTTAATTTCTTTGTGTCATCATCTTTGCTAAAAGAGGGTATAGTTGATAGCTTACTTGGCATATTGTTTTGACACATTGGGGTACGTTTATGGAATTACTGCATGTTCTAAAAAATATGGAGAAATACTAAAAGCAAGTGGTGCCAATTATTCCTCAATGGTTAAAACAACTATTCTGTATGAATTATTTGCCTCTTATCTCTAAAAGTCTGTTATTTCAGAAATTAGTGTTGATGAGGATTAGTTGTTTTTTATGGTTTTTATGCAGGTTGGTTGACTTGAAGGACTTTAGGAAAGTGACTGAGATATATGCTAAATGTGAGTTTCATAGGTAAAATTTTGATGTGTATGTAGTATCTACTATTGAATACTTAATAAGTAGCATGCAAAATATGCATACAACAAAAGATACTTCATCTTTGCCTTGTGTTTATTGCATCTACAAAAGTTGGATATGAAATTCTTAAGGGTATCTAGGTACTCATATATGTTAAAGTTTGATGAATTATGTAGTATAGAACATTTGAAGTATGGTTACCAATTGAACCCTTTCTCTTCGGAGGGGGATGTCAGTTTGCTGTGTTAAAGCTAGAAAATGGCATATATATTGGATTAATGCTAAAGAGGAGGAGGTATTCAATCCTTTTCTTTTGAAACCATACTTCTTGCTTATTTAGTCACATGAATTTCCTCTTTAAATTTGTCCTATATTCAGTCCTTCAAATAAGGTACATATATATGGTATATGTATATGTTCCTATATCCGGCCTAATATTTTTATTATTCTTTGTCTGTTTTGAACATTAATGTTTAATGATTTTGACAGATTCTTTGTCAAATAATTGATTTGAATATTTTGTTATGAGACGGTGTGCTCTTATGTTGAGTATCTTTCTTTCTTTTCCTTTAACTTCACGGATTTCATAATACGCTTAGAGTAATCTGTAATGGAAAATAATCAGTAATGGAATGTTGCAACAGAGAGAGGCATCTATTCTTATTACCAAAGCAAAATGGCCTCTGTAACAACATTATATAAAAAAAGAAAAAAAAAGAATAACTTTTCTATTGCGAATAGGCTCAATTGATAAGCCATCAATTATGAAAAGAGAGTAACATTATGGAGGTGCTATCCCTTGAGGAATTGCATCAATTTGCTATTGATCACAATCACAAATCTTTTTGTCATTTATGGTTTTCATTCTTTTCTATATTTGGGTTTTAGCTTGGAAGCGATGCAGGGACAAGGATAAGCCTCTAGAAGCTTTGGGCTAAAGTAGAGACTACAATGTTGATATGATCCCAAGGTATCAAGAGTGATGCAATTATTTCTTATTACTGCTCAACGATTTATTTTTTTAATTTTTCTTATTCATTGGTCCCCCGAGTGTTATGACATGATGGACCATTTTTTGTTTTTGCTTAAGATTGTAATAGGTTCAGGGGTTGTCATATTAAGCCTGCCAATGATGTGATTGAGCTACATTCAGTCACTCATGGGCTAGGGAAGTTTAAAAAAAGAAAAAGAAAAAAGGGTTCTAGGAAAGCTTACCTGGAATAATAATCTTGAAGAGAGAAAAAGCACCTTTGACATCCATTCAATCACTTATTAATTTGCACCAAGATGCTGAGATAGAACTGCAACATATATCTCCATTATGTTGCAGGTGCTAAAAACAATAGCTTCTTTTATATGATTTTAGCTACACAGCTCCCCTATGGCTCCTGCTTTTGGAATGACTTAGAGTAATACATCTTTTTGTGCAGTAGATGATATCTATTCTTACATTTATTTTTTCTTTTAGTCATTCATTTTGCTAAATTTCTTCTCTATGTTTCTTTCTGAATAGTTTTTTATTTGTTTTTTTTGTTTGAAGGATTATTGTTCTCTCCCATTTGAAGGATTTGGAACCTTTGTTGGCAGCCTAATAAGTTGGACCTTCATATCAAGCTTTGAGATATTTGTATGTGAAATATTAGTTACTGTAATGCCAAAAACTCAATATTTGAGATACTTTTTTGAATAGTAATCAGCATACTACAAGACAACGTTACGTAATTTTGTCACTTTAAAAGTATGTAGTTCAAACTATATAATCTATTTTTGCAACCTATTAACAACCCCTAAATCATTCACAATCACACAATAATATAATACAGATTAAGTATGCCGCATATAAGTGAGTTACACGACATTGTTTCATTTTGTTGTTGTCCGAAAGCTAGTTGTCGTTCAGAGGTTGTGAGAAAATTTGGAAAATTTAGTTAACCATCCATTAATTATATATGTAGCAATCGTTGTGGCCTGACATTACCATTGCCCCATAAGTACAATAATTGCCAGCCCAATGACCAGGTACATTAACAGGTTAAGTTTTCTCTTTACCACCTCCAAGCTCCTCGCGATCTCATGACTGTTAACAACAACGTCCGATTTAGGAGATGATTCCTCCCTCTCGCGGTCGTTGTCCCCATCTGCCCATGTAGGAGGACTCCACCCAGGAACCCATTTGAATATGTACAAAGAGAAAAGGTTTGTACTTCGTAGTGGCTGACTACTGTTGGCTAACCCTCCCTTCCTTAATGTCCTTGGGCTTTTGAGGCCATATTAATAATATCCACTGATCGGCCCACATCAGTTATTGCACCCATTAGGCCAATTAATAGTTGCCCACTAGTATGCATAATAAATGATAACATTGTAAAGTTCATTCCATGCGTGTCATGTTCCAATTACACGTTCCAACTATGAAATTGCACTACCTACAGTTCATGAATGTAAGCACGCTTGACAAATCTAAAATTGCACTTTCCCGCAATGGAATGATGCCATATATTTTTTGCACCGTGTATTACTATGAACTTGGTATATGTAGGATATAAAAATTATGATATATGTACTTCCTAGTCGAGCATATTAGGTCTTGGTATCATCATTTTAATAACATTTTACAATATGATTTCATCCTACATGTCCAGTAAATTAATGAAACAAGCGTCTGATAACCCCATATTGGATATATTCACACAACGACACTAATGCTACTGAATTTAATAGGTTTAGAAATTAATGTAATGCAGGAGCCAGGGACGGATCCAGGATCCCCAACTTGGGGGATCATGGTTAGGTGGAGCTCAGCGAGCGTCACGAAGCGGCGGCAAAATTTTTTAGAGATTGGGCAGGTGACCGGCTCTAATGGTGAGGGCTGGGTTAGTGGGCTAGGTATGTGTAGTGTGAGTTTTAGGAAGTTTAATTAAATCAAATATTTAAATTTAAAGTTTTGAAATATATCAATTAAATGTAACCATCATTTATTATATTTTTGGATCTTAATTTAAAAAAATTGATTTTAGTCTGTATCCACCAACACATATGGTTTTAGTTAAAATGGGCTGCTCCACCTACACATATTAGCCCATCCTAATTGTTTTCTTTTTCAACTAGGCCCAACCCATGTATCCCTAAGTCAGTAGCTATCTCTATCTCTTCCATTAATGGGTCTATGTTCTCTTTTTCTGTCTCAACTCTCTCTCACTATTCATCAGGCATCCAAATCATCGCCACTCACCAGTTCTCACTCTAAGAAGGAAGAAGGCTAGCTATTGAACGTGAGGGTCGTCGTTTAGAGAGGGGGGATCGCCCGACCCTACACCTCTGTATGTGGATCCGTCCTTGGAAGGAGTCGCAATCACACGTTGTTAACAACCAAAATAAACTATACCGAATGTTTAACCATTTACGAAATTCGTATTTATGACCAAAATAAATAATCAACCAAATTTTATAGAGCAACAGCTGTTCTAACTTGTTTAACAGTCACCATCCATACATGTCATGACATATTACACAACAAAATATATTCTAGGTTGGAAATGGAATGACTGCATGATTAAATGTTATCTGGCTTCACACGTTGTACTGTTTTAACTTATCTTTGTAAACCTGTCAAGACTTGTGGTAAGGCCTTTTGTTACTCTATAATCGGATTGCCATAAAAAAGATATTGGTTCCCCACATAAACAACTGAATAAACGTGTTCGGGTAACTGTCCGACTATTACCTTTGTGCATTGTGACATAATGGAATTAAACCAAAAAAATACTCATTCTTTCATGCTCCATTAGAACCCTATCACTTACCCTTGTGAATGCCAAAGGCCTGCACTCATCAATTGTTCGACGTACCTCGTGATGAACAACTGAAAACAGTTTAGTTCAAGAAGAATAAACCTCATACGATTGCATCCGCCACACATGGTTTTTCGAGACGTCATCAACGATTACCAATAAGCTTTCTCCCACCACCGGAAGTGTTAACATTCCTCCTTTATCTTGGAATGAGGTTGGCCATGTGGCAAACGTCTCACTGTTGAACTCAAACTATACAACCACATACTCCTCCTTCCACTGATCCACCACCAGCCAGTGTAGAGTATCATTCAACCAGGTTACCTCCGAAACACTTTGTACGTCCACATAATACCCAGGTTTGCTGAGTATTGGTTTCCATGAATTGGACTTTATACTAAAAAGCTACACTGCGTTGCATTGGCGTGAATCATTTTCTGCATAATACTCACCAATACCAACAACTATGTGATCATCAGTAGCTGACTTATACCCTACTAAGTGCGTTGATACGAAGTGATTCCAACCTCGTAGATGGTTACACGAGGTTTGTGGAAGAATCTTGTGCTTTATAACTAAAGGATTCCATAAACAAAGCTCTTGAGACACGTCATTTTCAAAGCAAATCAGCCCCCGACAAATCTCAACTAATCTTATGAAGTTGTGTGTGTGCCAGAAAGGGTGTTGAATCTCATTTGCTGAAAGGCCAATTGTTTCATCCGTGTTAAACTTCCCCAACCAAAATGTGGTGGGCCCATCTCCATCCCAATAGTTACACAATAATAGGATGCAATCAAAGTTGGTTGCGATCCCCCGTTTGATGTGGTGCTTGAGAAATAGTTTGTCATTGATTACAACATTCCATGACTTGCAAACACACGTGCAACGTATCACATCCGTTGTAGGAAGCCGCAAAATGATTTCGAAGATTACCCCAGATGGAATGTCTGACATGACTTGGTGGTAAATTCTATTGTTGCCACCTTAGTTACAAGTGTTAGCCTAATATATCAAATATCAGTTCATTGTACTTTGCACACATATTTTAATCAATCACCTACCCAACACTTTCTTCACATATAATATAGATAACCATTATAATATGAACCATGTAATTAACTGTCAATTTTTATGAACTTCGATAGAGTGGTCAGGTGTTATTTCGTGTAATTCAGCTACCACTTGATCAATAGGCCGCAAATACTATAATACAACGGTGCTTTATTCAAATATATGATCTACGATAAAAAGCAAAAAATTATAATTACCTTATATGGACCACGACCTCGTGCACAAATTGTCCATGTACATTTGTGATGCCCATTGATATGCCTTGTAAGAAGTGCATCTATAAACACATAGAATGAATCACTTATGCTATGTCGAATATGTATGCAAAGTACATTAACGAAAAATTATAGTGTGAATAAAACAATATAACCAATTTCAAACGACAAATTACACATACCCTAATTGTCACCAACCTTTTGAAACGACTAACCACTTCAGATGTATATATACCCAGAATCACCATTCAATCACATGACGAAAACACACACCTAATACAAGGACTTCATAAAAATAATTGCACCCACGTCAAGTCATCTTATTTATGTGAAATCCCTTTTTGGAGAACAAGTGACCTAGACTATCAGACATTTAGGGATGGAGCCATGATTTAAAATGTGACTGGGTTGAACTTTCCAAACTAGCTTAAACCTATAAATTAAATTTCAACAACTTAACAACCTTTCATGAATCAACCAAATTTAAAAATTGAAAGTCAAACATGGATTATACTAACATTTAAGACTGCATAAAAGCCCAAAATTTGAACAAAAAACAAATAAAAGGAACGTTAGAATGCTATTATGTGACTGTGGTGAGGCAATCGAGAGTCACCAAATTCTGTTCTACAAATTTAATCTCAAAAATTTCAATAGAGATTGAAAGTTGGACCTGATTATAAAAAGAAACTCATAAATTAACAACCATATTGATATTATTTTGCAAAAAATATAAACTATAGATTTGTTACCTAGGTCTGAAGATAAGTCTAGAGTGAAGAAAATTAGATGGTAAATTGATTGGTGGTTTTGAATTTTTTTGAAGATTGAGCGGAGTAGGTAATCATGAGCAGTCATGTAGTCTGCAGTTCGTCAAAAAATGCACGAACATGAAGATGATCTTTATTTAATTTTTTTGATCGAAAGAAGCATAGACGATAAAAATATAAATATTTGTGGGCTACACGTATTGGTGGGCAAAGAAATTTAAGGCCCACTTTTATATAATACATTTTCAAAACCAGTTGGGCTTGCCCGGGCTTTAGTAGATTCGCCCTCATTATTAAATTATTCCCAAATATAACATGATGTGACTGTTCTCAGGGGGAATACCCTACCCTACACCGTTATGGTTTATAGTTTCATCAACAGCCATATATTTTCATTTAGTCCGATGGTGTGTTTGGGTGCAAATAGAATGACAAAAGCAAAAAGACATAGAGACTGTAGATGAAACAACACAACATCATTAATGGACACGAACAGTAGTCAAAGTCCATCGACATGTAAATCCGTCAAACTAAACCCACCCTAATACTCAAATCCGGTCCCAGTTTATTCAATTTATCTTCTCAATGGTAAAGAGCTGCAAATAAAAAGTACCTTTGATGGATCCAAACCGCATATACGAATGGTCCTTGTAGGTTGGTGGTACCCGTTGATAATGATCACCAATAGTTTACCTACAAACCCAGTAAATCAATATAACAAATTAATTAGATTTAGATTGGTCAACAGATCAGTATAACAAATTTCATAGCTATGATTATTCTGAGAGAAAAACACACAAATTTCAACGCTACTAACCCTTACTTGGGTATACCTAGAACAACCATTGATTAGTGTGAGAAGAACACACACAAACCCATCGTAAGGACTTCATAAAAATAGGTGCAGACACGTTATAACACACCCACACCGATACATATTAATTGAATTTACATTCTTTCCAAACTTAACATGTTCCGAACCAGACATTGTGAATGCTTTTTTAGGTAAAAAACTATCCATGCCTAATAGAGCAAGATTCCTAACCAGTTAGGACACACGTAACTGGAGTCGGTCGTACCTCCACCTCGTTGCAAATTATCCCGATCAGAGTTACATGGTTCGCTGATATCAGCATCGACCCGTGAACCAGATTGCTCGACCCAGAACGTGGTGTGTTCGCGCACCAAATCTCTCTTGCAAGTGACCCTCGTTTTTTCTCATTTTGCTAGCATTGACCCTTGTCTTTACTCACTTTGTTGGCATCAATCCTTGTTTTGTCTCACTCTGCTGGCATCAACCTTTCGTTTTCGCTCACTCAAGCATCGAACTATCACCCACGTTCATAGAAAATTGCAGATTGCATATAAATATAAGAGGAGAATAAGAAACCCTCATGAAAGAAAGTGAAGAGTTTTGAGATTAGAAGAGAAAATGAAGAATTTTGATATTTAGACTTGAAACTGCTTTAGTTTCTAAGTTCGAAAGATAATAATTTTCTCATAAGTAGGTAACAAGCAGTTACCCAAAAAAGCAACCAAATAATTTATTTATAAATATAATAATAAAATAAATGAAATATAAGCTTAAGAGGGATAATACACAAATGTAGGGTATGTATACATTTTAAACTGGAACTTCGCTTGGGCAGTGGTAATCACATGCATTGCATTGTTCATGCTAGGGCTGCCCTTTGGTTTGGTTTTTACCGAACCGACCGACTACCGACCAAATTTTTTTGGTTTGGTATATCAATTTTCACAATTCAAAAATCGAAAATCCGAAACCGAAAATATCCGAAAAAAGTTGGTTTGGTTTTGGTAAAAACCGAAAAAAGTTGGTAAACCGACCGATTACCGAAAGAAACCGAATCGATTATTACCGAAAAAACTGAAACAATTACCGAAATTTAGTTATATATGCTTATATAATACTATTATGTTAGTGGTATAATAAATATTAAACTACTAATATCTTAAACAACTATAAAAAAATATAATTGTATAATGTTATCATATTAATATTATCAAAAGTGTGAGTTAAGATATAGAATCATTTTCTAATAAAGTAAATGTTATTATTTTTAGGAAAATAAAAATCTCATCTTTAGATAAGTAATGCATATATATATATACACACACATATTTATCGGTATATATACATACTAAATTAATAGGATATGTACTAATACATATTATTAAACTAATTATACTAGTATATATTATTACTAGGGTAAAATACTAGTACTATAATAAACTACTAATATTTCTCGTGCAAATATATATTCATCAAACATTATATTTTATGTATCATATTTGATTAAATTTTAATTTATATTAGTATATAATAATTAGTATTATTATAATTAAACTGAAAATGAACTGAAAATATACCGAAGTAAACCGAAAATGAACCGAGGATATACCGAAGTAAATCGAAAATGAACCAAAAATATCCGATACCAAAATTACCGAAATCGAACCGAAAACTGAAATTTACCAAAAATTACCGAACCAAAAAATACCGAAACCAAAAAATACCGAAATCGAAAAATACCGAATTTTTTGGTTTTGGTTTGGTAAGCCCCAATACCGATCCGAACCGACCGATGGGCAGCCCTAGTTCATGCAGTGTTGGATATGAAATTGCACCATCCAGAGTTCAACAATGTATTCACATATGAAATTACACTTTGCAGAAATGTAATCAGGCTAACCATTTATAGTGACGTATTATGGATGTTCCATTGCTATTTCCAATAGTTCTCCAGTTTGCTAGTAATCACATGTGTCGCATTGTCCAAATATTAAAGAATACCATCAATTTAGTGTTCTGTTGTACAACACTACAACGTATGCAAGGGTTAACAAAGTCACGGGAACACGCATCACACACTTCACCCCTATGATCTATTTAATGGTTTGCGAATTTAACGTGATCCACGATTAGCAATCACCCATTACTGCAATGAACAATACCAAAAGTTCAACCATATTTACAAAGCAACCAGAAAAACCAATAACCACACTTCAACCACTATTACAAAGCAACATATATTCTAAGTTGCTTAGTAGTTAACATATTATAAAACAGCAGATACTCTACGATGGAGGTCGCTTGATGATGTAATCACATTTAGGTCTGCCTTAATAGGTTGTAGTACAATATTACTATAACTAGCCATCGCATACATGTGCCAACTTCATAATCTTGGAATATCCACAACATATTCGCATGCTCCAGTATAACCCGGTCACTTGATCTTTCAAATGCTAAGAGCCTGCAATCCCCAACTCTATTAGGTAAATTGTCATCAACAACCGAATAGAGTCTTGTATAAAAAGAACTAACTCCATATTCTTGCATCTGTCGTAATCTGCGATTGTCAAAAAGTTGTCTCCAACCACCCAAACTGTGAAAGTCGCATCTATGTCGGCCTCAAATGGGGTTGGACATTCCTCAAATTTCTTAGTATCATCCAAACACTACGACCACGTATAGATCGGTCTCTACATCTAGCACCAGCCAGTGCATAGCATTATCCAAACAGGTTATATTTGAAGACATCCAAAAATTATTGCTGCAGCGGTGAAGTAGTATGAGTATTGGTTTTCATGAATTGCTCCAAATTGTCTTTTTCGTATGTACTCGGCCACACGAGCTACTACGTGATCACCAGTGGCTGACTTATAGCCTATTGCATGCTGTGAAACTCCTAACGTCCAACTGCCTGCATGGTAAAAGAGCAAGCATGAAAGATTTTTCATCTTTCTAATTGTGGTATTCCATAAACAAACCTCACGCCACGTGTCATTGAAAATGCAAACAGGTCCTTATCAAATCCGTTGTTGGGAGCCGCATAAGGATGTCGTAGGTGAGATTAGGTGTAATGTCTGACTTGTTTGATGGTATATTCGCGTCCTGTCACCCCAATTAAAACGGTTAAACTAGTATATACAATATACAATCACTTATGAAGTAACATACAGTTTACACTTTTAGCTACGCAACATGTTATTAACATATAACTGAGGGAAACATTTTAATGTGGAACATGAATTTTGAGTATTATGGACGTAACCTGACTTGTCAGGTCAGATTATTAGTCAAATAGTACATTCTTTTGTAAAACAATTATTAGTAAATTTGTATTCCAACCAAATTCGTAAAGTATTGGTAGTGCAGACTAATAAGTAGTTCGGAGTCGTTTTGTATCGAGTGAATTTATATCACAAAAACCAACCAAATTATAAATTAACGCATAGTTTTTGAGTAACCGATATGATCGATATATGGAAAATAGCTACCAACTGTATGTACCTTAGGTGTACCAACAGAGTTATACCTAAAACAACGAAACTAAATAAATTTATACCTTAACCAATAGTGTATTCTGCTAGGGAAAACACAAACTCAATAGATGAAAATAATAAATATACATGTAAATCCTATACGGTAAGTATAAGAACCAGTGTTTAAAACACTGCGTTGGAATTGAAAATGAACCTGGTGACGTCATGTGAAACTTAGATAATGCTTACCAATTGACAGAGGGATAACGGAAGGGATCGATGAAGACATAAATGGATGATGGAATCTTGCGGGAGGTTACCTGAGAACGGATGAAATGGATGGATTACGCACAAATATGACGGCCAAAGCACTTGCCTGATTAGATGGAGGGAATGAATTAGGTTACCTCAGAAATGGAGGGAATGGATGGATAAGGTCAACTTAGCCCCCATACCCTAGCATGCGCTTTTATCCGAATGCCCTTCATTTAAAAGGCCATAGTACGATTGCCCTTTCCCCAAATTATTATACATTATAATAATTAGATTTAGAAAATGTGTAAGTGAGTTAAAACTTAAAACAAGAAAAACTAAATATTAGTTTCACTGAACTTCAACAGATTTGGAATATTAAATACATAAATAATGATTAACAGATTTGTGTCATTGTGTTGTTGGATTATGAAATGTTGATTAATAGTTAAATTAATGATTAACTATTAAACTATATAGTGAATGTGTTGATTATGGAGATTGTTATCTAGTTCTTTGTTATGCACATGTAAGCATATTATATGCGTGATCTGTAATGAGCTTGAAATATCGTAACTTATTTATTTTTTATGTTGATGATGATGTTTTACCACTATTTGAATGTGGTTTTAACTTGGTGCACCAATCAACGGTGCAGCGGTTAGTTTTGCAGGTTAAGTAAGACTGTGGACACAGCGTAAAGGAGATGTACATGGCAATTGGAAATCTAGAAGTGGTTTTCTATTTTAATTTGTTAAGAGTGATTTATATTTATTTTAACTCATTAAATTCAAAAATGATTGTACAAGGTTACTATTTATTTATGTAATCTTGGGGGTTAGTTTGAAATCAAAGTATTTGATTTATTATTCTGCTATGAATTTATATTATGAACCAACCCGGTATTTGTTTTTTTTTTTTAATTCAGTCTTACATTGATTGTTCGGTTCTAAATGTGAGTTTCCGAGCTTGGTAGTTCCATCTAAAGTTGAATAGTCAGTGTGACATTGTAGCGCATCAAATCTTCCATCTGAGGGTTTGAGGTGTCACAAAAGTGGAGGGAATTAATGGGAAAGCAAATGGATAGGGATAGGGTTTCCGAGGGAAGTAATGGCAAGCAGGCAAGGTAGTAGTTGGATGAGAAAATAAATCATCAATGCTTTGGTTTTGGCAGTAATATTAAACTTATTAGTTGGGTTTTATAATTTTATGAAGGCATGAATGTATATTAATTAATCTTATACCTCCGCTTGTACAACAATAAAGTACATTATATAAGATTTAATCAACTTTGATATATATATATTTGTATAATAATAATAATAATAATAATAATAATAATAATAATAATCCCTGAATTTGAATGAACATAACCTTTCAAATTGAGGCATCCATTCAATTTAAGCATGAGTGTCCAAGTGATAAGGCACCTATTAAATTAGAACATAGGTGACCAAATGAAAAGGCACTCATTAAATTCAAGCATATGGATGTCCAAACACATTATGAATTACCCAAATAAACGCTACTGGATGTTCACCCATAATTACAAAGTTGCATGTATGACAAATATATATAAACAATACCCACACTCCAACCACAGTTAAAACGCAGCAGCTATTATAACTACTATAGTAGTTACGATCTGTAGAGATGTAGATCACTTGGTTGTTCAATTAAATGTTACACGGCTTCACAGTTTATGGTGCTCTAACTTACCTTCATGTAGTGTTAGAGGCTTCATTGTAACGACCCGACCCAAGTTTCACTAGGAATTTAAAAATGTTTTTGTTGTAGACCTATGAATCACAAAGGAGAGTTAAGTTGTAGGGCGGGGGCCCAATAAATTTTTTGTAAATTAATTTAGACACAATAATAAGATTTGGAGTTTATAGAGAAACTTATTTGAGGTTATAAGGATTTTAATGAATTAATTTAAGTGATTAAAATTTATTGGAATGATTGAGATTTATTTGGTAAAGTTGGATTTTCTAATTGAAATATATATATATATATGAAGACTTAAAGTTTGCAGTTAAGGCAATAGAAAAATAGTATAAGTCGAGAGGAGTTTATAGAAATTTTTGGATCCATTATTGGTGAATTAATTTAAAGAGTTGGACGGTTATGCCCTTAATAAAAAGTTTGAGTTTTTAAAGGGATTAAATTGAAAGGTATTTTCAAAAATTATGATCTTGGCATGTTGGCTAGAGCTTGATCTCACGAGTGCGTAGGCGAAAACGGATCACAAATCCGAGTTAGGAGGACAAAGATATGAGCATTTGAAGTTGGATGACATTTTGGTAATTTTTCAAATTAAATATTCTAGAACCAGCATGCTGATATTTTTTCTTCTTGTGGATCTCTCTCTGCGTACTCTCTCTTTCTCTTTATTCTCTCCCAAAGTTTTACTGGCCATATCTCCCTTATCCGACATCGGATTTAAGCGTTCTTGGTACCTTTGGAAAGCTTATGACGACGCCTTTCATCTAGTGGCCTCAAATCACCCATTTGACCATCCATAGCAGTGCAGTAGGCCTCGAAATCCGTGACACCACTAGTGGTGATCTCTCATTTCCAGCGACGATGCGACCTCAAACCATATGAGTTTTCTTCCTCTCGACAAGTTGAACACCATGATACCCTTCCCTTGCCTCAACAACCGCCCATGACAATGAATCGTGGAGGTGAAGCTTGCGGCCTTTCCAGCGGGTTTGGTGTTTTCGGGCCACTTTTTGGGGTTGACCCAGTATAAAAGTTGCTTCCCTCGTTGTTCTCTATGCAGTGGAATGATTGGTTTTTGTAGAAAAATAATTTGAATTTTTGACACTATTCACGCAGCGACCACCGCGTGTGGCGGCTACCAATGTGTATTTGCACGAGTTTTCGACCCTTCTCATTCCCTTGGTCCACTTTAGATCGTTAATGAGTCGATTTTTCATTTTGGATAGGTTAAAGGTCATCGAAGGATTCAGAATGTGAATTGGGCAGTGAGTGAATACTTTGCCATACAAAATTGAGCCTTGGACGAACATTGATTAAGGTATTTCTCGTCACCACCTCTAAAATAATGTACATAATATGTTAGGATTTGTCGGCGGAGTTGGATTTGAGTTAGAGGGAAAATAGATTGAATTATGGTAATTATGAGAAATTAAAGGATAATTGGATAATGGACGTTTAGGTGTGCATGTCAAGGCTATTTTGGGGATTATATGAGTTAGCTGTGACGGTTTGGTCACATTTTCACTTTTGAGTATGTGGCATGAGTTAACCCGATTCTTTTGTTGTATAGGAGATACCGCCCATTCGAATTTAATTAAGGATGATTTTGAAGAGAAATGAGTGAGCATGGCTAGTACAGTGAGTGGACTTTTATTTGCCTAAATGTTTTGCACATTTAATTATTTTCTTGATTTAATTGAGTATGGATTGAGTTGAAAGGGTTTGTGAGTGGACTTTTATTTTAGAAATGTTTTATGATTTTTTGATTTGATCTATATTGGTTATCCTGAGTTTTATTTGAGCAAGAATGATTTCGGAGTTGGACTTGGATTTTGAAAGTGTTTCAATAAATTTCATGTTTTAATACTTATTCATATCTTAGGTTTTATTTGAGTTTTGATTTATTTAATTTGAGAGTGGTGGAGAGTAAATTTTACATTGGATTTTAATATATATACTTTGGAAGCTTTAAATTTATTCATGAGTGTAGTTTCTTGTTTATGTAAACAAGTTTTGATTTGGGCTTTGGATTTTTGATTGAAGAATAAACTTCTCACAAGCTCGCATTGATGATTTTGTTACATGAGTTGATTTTGAGAATCAAGAGGCATATATTGTTAAATAAGAATGGTTTTTTAGTTGTTTTTAGAAACTTGTGTTGGAAAATGTTGTTTTAGAGATTGCATGAACAATTTTTAAACCACTATGTAAGTACCCACTCCCTAGTTGAGTTCAGATAGGGCTTTGGGCCGTGTGTCGGGATGCCTCATCCTTTGGGGACAGCTCTGCATGCACGTATGACCATGTTACTTTGCCTTGTATGTACACTTGTATGGCCAGCTTATTCCTGCCCTGCCTATACAGATGTATGGCTAGGCTATCTCCGCCATGCTCGTGCGATGCAGGTTTCTGCTCACATGGGTGTATGGCCAGGTTTTCGGATACAAATATAATGTTATTTTATTAATCTTCCAGGATTTGCTACAACATGAGTTTTAAGTGAGAAATTATTTTTGTGATTTATCATGATTTTCAGGTATAACGTTTTTATAATACCTTTAATTTGAAAATCTTTATTGAGAATTTGCATATTTGATTTTATTCAAATTTCTTGCGTTTAAATGGTTTTATGACGTTCTTAGAAAAATATTGTGAAGCGGTTTTAAAACTCGGGCATTTCAAAGAGTGATGTGAGATCTTAAAGTCAACTTGATTTAAAGGATTTTGAAAGAATAAATAACTTTAATGCTTTTTTTCTATATTTTGTCCACTCACTAAGTTATCTCACGTCTTCTCTCCTTTGTTTTGCTTTAACGTTTTTCCCCCAAGTATTAGAGCTCGCGGAGGTCGGGCCATACCACGTCGAGGCATCATTATTCCACCCTCAGTCGATCACCTTGTGGGCGAAATGTTTCCAAACTTTATTATATCTGTTCAGTTAATTTAATTTAGTATGCTCTGATAAACCTGAGTTAGGATGAATAAGATTTATCGGTTATGAATTTGTTTTTTGGTCGGAAACCCTTTTCGTTGTGGTAGAGGTGGTTGTCGATGATTAGAAGTGTTTTCTTCAAGTTTCACAAGTTGGGTTAGTCTAATTTAAGGGAAGGTTCTGCCGAATTTTCAGCAGAATTTTCCTTGATATTGGATCCCACAAAATCACTCAGGGTTTCAGGGTGAAATCTAGGGACAGTTCTGTCATTCATACTGTTGGAATGTCTATGGCCTAGTACACATTCATAATTTATATTGTAGTTGGTGCATTTAATTGTTTTACTAACCATTATTTGGTTTCTTTTTGTGAGAGTTTTATTTTATTTTATTTTTTTTAAGTATATTAGATATTATTATTATTTTCATTTTATATTAAGAACGTCATATTTCACCAATTAATATGTTCTTGGGGTTTCATTTTGCAAATCAATATTTCCAAAACGTTTAGCTGCAACAGGAAATTGATTTTGATGCAGTAGCAACTTTATTTTATTGGAGAGGGTGTATTTACATTGTTGGGACAAATGATTCCACAAATATATTTGTATAATAAGAAACTTTTTATCCATTAATTAAATCTAATGACAATTAATGTTGACATACAACTATTAATGTTGCAATACGGCATGGTTTGCCGCTATTTAAAGGGAAAAAAATAGTTGCAACTTGACATACAACAATTAATAATTTAACAGTTTGTTTGTTTAAATGTTTGCGTTGTTCTGATTGTTTTGATTTTTTAAAATTTCGTTTAATTAAACTATTTTTGTGTTTTCACTTGTTTTAATTCCGTTAAAATATGACCATTTAGTATTGTCCGTTGATCTTAAGTGAACACCCATTCACCACCGTTGATCCCCACTTGGGCTGGGTCATATGTTAATGAAAACTGAATATCTGATAGTACTTGGACATAGGAAACAAACGGATCGAATAAAATCTCAGGCCCAGACCAATAATTTATTTCATTTTGATGAGCACAATATAGGTAGGATTGGTTTGGTTATACCTCATGCACCTAGGTGATTGGTTGAATTTTAAATTGTGCTAGTTTAACTTTTGGGAATTTCTGACTCGCTTCCAGTACTGTCCATTTGTAGGTTGTAGGTGGTAGGAGGCAGCAGAGGGATTTCATCTTCTTTCTTATCCACCCAATTCCTGAGCATCAGTTGGATCGAAATTACATCCATGGATGCGGCTGATCTTTTGCCCATTAACTTGTGGCACTGGATCCTTGAGATTGCGGTTAGTAGTCGATTGAAAACCTACTGAGTGCAAGTCTGGTGTGTAGATCCCTTATGAACGTTGTCATTGCGTCCACAACAATACCCATACTGCTCAATTAGGATGACACCGATTATGGCGGGGCAGGGTACTTGAGTGGCTCGCCTTTTGCAAATCGGCTGTTCCAGTGCAATGTCGACTTTGGAAATATGTTGACTCTATTTATGGAGTGGATGTTCGAGACATTCTGTTATGGCAACTTGGAGAAGGGTATGTGGCATTTTGGCTTTGTAATGTTGGGGGGTCACGCAGCCTCACGATACATATTGTAACGACCCGACCCAAATTTTCACTAGAAATTTAAATTTTATTTAACTCTGTTTTTAAAGAGATTTTTTTTTTTAAAAAAAGATATTGAATTTTTATTTTAAACCGGCCAGCTCAGCTCGGGCCTCCTCTAGCCAACCCAGCCACCCCTGCATGCGAAAACTCACCAGAAAATCTACCCCGTGCCGCCCCTTTTCTTCGGCGATTCCGACCACCTCCGGCCTCCGTTCAGCTTGTTTTCAGGTGGGTTTCCCTCCATTTCTTATGGGCTTCCATTTCCCTAAACTCATGTTGTTCAATTTTGAGTAATTGAGAATTTGTAAATTCTGGGGTTTGATGCCATTTCGGGATTTCTTGGGTTTTCAGATTGAGGGATTATTCTTGTTGTTTTGTTTAGAATTTTCATCCCTAGGAACCCCAATTGATGTTTAGAATTGAAAAGTATGAGTAGATTTTAGGAAATATGGTATTTTAGCTAAATTTGGTCTTGGACACTTTGGGCGACAATCGCAGTGGTCTCAAAACACCCACTATCATCTCTTAAATGTAGGATTATTTAGAGTCATTTTTGAGTTGGTTGTTGATCTTGGGTAGGTTGGAAGTGATTGGAGAAACCGAAAGGTGTTTCGGACTGTAATTTGAGACTTCGCTGATACTGAAATCACTCTAGGACGATTTTCCTGATTGAGATAAGCCATACGTAGGTTCTTTTTAAGTTTATGACTGGTTTTGGAAGTGTGGGTGATGTTGAGTTGAGCCGGGAAGTTTTCAGGGTAAATGAGAGGGTGTTTATGGATTAAGAAGAGTAAGTTATTAATTGTTGTGTTAAGCGAGAGTCGGGTGGGACGCTTAGGTTTTATACACACTATAAACGTCGTTGAAGTGAGACTAATTTTACGGTTTTGTTATGTATTCTATAGGAGAGACGACTGTGACTCGTGAAGATCCGGCAGAGGATCAAAGCTAGGGCTATCTCGGTGAGTGGACTTTTATTTTTGAAAATGTTTATGGAAGTTTATAATTTAATTTATACTTGTTTTCTAGTCATTGTTTGAGAAATAAAAATCTTTGAGTTGGTTGTTAAATCCTTAAAATTATGAAAATCGTATCATTTTAATTATTCTGTGATGTTGATTTCAATTTGGGATTTGATCAATGGCGATGGATTTCGAATTTCAAATGTGTTCATAAATAAGTTTTAAAACCATATATTTTCATATTAGTTTTAGCGAGTTGTTGGGCTTGGGAAATGAATTTGGTTTCTCATTTTATATACAAGGTTTATTTAATATTTCGTTTTTGTCGAAAAGTATTATTCGGTTCCTGTATATTGAATTTGATTCGAATTTCATATATTGGCTTATGAATTTAAAGTTTCTTTCGGAAAAGGACTATGATATTTATTGTCAGTGGAAAAATGATCTATTATTTGGTTTATGAAAAAAATGGTTTTCAAACCAGCCTTTGCAGTACCCTCCAGGTTATCAGATACATAGGTCTTTGGGACCCATCATGGCACACATATAGGCTTTGGGCCGTGTGTCGGGATGCTTCGCCCTTTGGGGGCTGCTCTGCGTGCACGTATGACCAAGATTGCCTGCACGTGCTGATTTTATTCACACGTGTGTATGACCAGGATATTGCCTGCCTGTGCGATGCAGGAATTCCGCATAGGTGTATGGCCAGGATTATTCAGGGTATATAGCATGGTGGAAAATGAATTTGGTTATTTTCAGAAATTATTAAATTTGATTTTAGGTGAAGGATTTCTTTTGAATTCTATCAAGGTTGTTGTTACGATGTTTTACGGTTCGTTTGTTTTAAGAAATTGTTATCTTGAGAAATATATATTGATTTATGGGATTTCTTAAGTTTAAATAAACTTTATGGTTTTAAACTGGGTGATTTCAAAAAGTGACGTGAGGTCTTAGAGCTAAACGTGGTTTTGAAGGATTTTTCTGAAAAATGAAGTTTACTTTTGTTTTCATTTTTATTAAACTGTCCACTCATTGAGTTTGTTTTACGATTTATTTTGTTTTGTCTTAAATTGTCCCCCAGGTAGTAGCTTAGGCAAAGGTCGAGCCAATAACGTCGAGGCATTTGCGTCCATCTCCATACTCGGACCGTGTAGGCGCCATTTAATCTTTGTAGAAATTCTTTGTAATAAAATAAAAGCTCTAATAACCACTTTAAATATATAGTTGGTTTCTCTGTGAAATTGTTGGGTCTGAGACCCTATTTAGTTGTAGTAGAGGTGGTTGCTGTTTAGAAGTGCTTTTGAATAGGTGTTGAAATTTTGGGTTAGTCCATTTTCAGGGGAGATTCTGCCGAATTTTCGGTAGGATTTTCCTTGATTTTGGATTCCCGCAGGACCTCTCCGGGTTTCAGGGTGGAATCCGGGGGCGGTCCTGTCACATATGGACTGTACTGGGAATGTTCACCCCTAACAGATTCATCAATGACATGCACAAAGCCACCCTGGTAGGGTTGGTGGAGACAACTCCTTCACCATTCAAGCAAAACAGAACAGACAGACCGTCCTTCGAGCCTTGCAAAGATTGCCAACACCCAGTTGGAGGGCTGTCACTTCCATGGAATATGCATTTGTCGTGCCGGTAGCGTGTTTGAACTATGACAACATTGAATTTAACTTTTTTCCTGAATGGCCTGAACTCGAAATAGATGATCCAGCTGATTGGAATTGGTGTTGCAATCAATGCAAGTGCTACGTTGAGGCTCAATTGTTCTATAGCATGGTAGCGTGGCCATTTCACTAACCTCGTAATGGATACGCCTACTCACCAGTGCGTGTGATTCGTGTGACGATGTATTTTGTACGTGTCACTGTACATGTTTTGTGTAATATCATTGACCCGCTTTTGGCGTTTTGAAATGTGGGTTGGGTAATATTGCATGTAATTGCGAATTAGATAAGAAAAAAATTTACAGTATCATGAGAGAAGTGGTAATCATATGTCTAGCAAGGCCAATTACACGTTCCAAATATTAAAGTGCATTGTCCAACAATGTATTTAAGCTTTCATAATATGAAATTGCAATCTTCAACAATGTAATCATGCCATCAATTTATTGTAGAGAGTATGGATACTATTTGCAATTTTCAAAAATGCAATTAACGTAATCCATGACAGGAAATATCATTTTACAATATAACATGAACATTGAACCATTGTATACTTGATATAACATAAGTTACATAACTAATAAAAAATAAATAAACATGATTATTTAATAGCACCCTAAACTCTAAACATATATATGAATTACAAATAATTAAAAACTCATAGACAATATTATAAAAATAACTGAAAAGATATGCCAAAAGCAATTTTATAAAACTTGTTTATCGAGCGGGCAGAGGAATGTAGGAAATCTTTGGGGCAACAAACCGCACCAAGGTATAGAAATGCCACGCCTCCAGATAACTCTTGCATACGCTGCAACATTTATCCCAAAATGAGATGTCATCATGTTTTAGCTAAGGCCATTTGGGCCAATGTAATTGCCAGAACGTAGATGCGGCACTACATTGGTCACAGAGGGCGTCAATTATAATGGATACATTAAACGCATCCACTATTGGCTTGTCTATCTGTTGGAATATGCGTCAAAGTACGTCGCACAAGATGTTTCTCAAATTACGCGCTTGTCCAGATTCAACCATCCTGATCAGCGTTTGCCTCATCCCGGCATTTGTCTCTAAAGATCGGTCACCAAATATTCCGCACACCGTCAGTATATACCTTCTCTCATTATTGCCTAATCGGTGGGCTTCCCCGAAATAATCCATTGCTCTACTTGCATTGTTAAAATAGAACATGTGAAAAATTCCTTCTAAATTCATGGCAACTAGATTTTGTACTTATAGACTTCTTTGAAATAGTCTGTTAACTGTAGCCTCTTGGCATTCCATCCAAGAGTACTCAGTCCCATATTCGCCGTAATTCCACGCCACCACATTCAGAATGCGAGCAGAGTCATCCACTAAGTTATGAAACATTGGACACATAACCTGTGCTAGAAGCATTTCGTGTACACAACTCCTTGCTACACCCATAAGTGCGTTCTCCTATACATCACAAGAGGCAACATCATCATTTGCATATGGGAGTTCCTCTTCCTTATGGACATTCATCATTCTCATGTAGGAGTTCCTCTTCCAACAAAGTTGACAGTTGGGGGGCGAATGTTGCTTACATATGGGAATTCATCGTTAAATTATACCATTACTGACCATAGGGTAGGTCCCTCTACATGCATACGTCCTCCAAAGGTGGCATCCATTATTAACTGATACAACTCTTGAGGCTTTATTCTCTTGTATCCATTCTCAATGCCTCTGCTAGACTCTTGCCCTGGGCCTATTGCTGGTCTGGCCTTCATAGTGGAGCATTTGGATCTCAAATCATTTTGTAAAATGCCTAATACATATTGTGCCCAGTACATAATGTGGCCAAGGAAGTTTGCTGACACACATTGTTCAACACGTGGTCCAAGACATGTGTCTGGAAGGAGGGGGATGGACGGACCAACATAATCTTACCATCCAGCAATGAAGCACGCTGCACTGGATCTATAACCCAACTTCTAATCTGAGCCGTCCGGGTTCATTAAGCCTATATAATCTCGGCCATTGATCTGTGTAGAGGTAGCTACTGTTTAAACTGGGTCCCTTTGACCCATGTGTTTGGACTTACCTGGTCCGTTTTGTCTCTTAAAATGAGCAACCCGTTGGATGCCCTCTCACCTAACTTGTGAATTCCTTTTGTTTTTGCACTTTTTAGTGCATTTTGTTCCACATTGAAAACTTACAACTTCTTCCCACGCCCTTGTACCTCATTTTCACTTGCATCACCAAGTGAAGTTAAAGTTACTCACTCTTTGGTTCTTTGGTATAAAAAAAAAAAAACTCAAGAAGGAAGTGAGAGGAAGAGAGATGAGAAGCAGAGGTGAAGAATAATTGCAACAATCAAGATGATATGTTATTTTGTATTATCAGTTGTATATATAACGTACATGGGTTGGACTTTCTCAAGTCTATTTACAGGAGAACCAAAATATAAAGTAAGTATAATTAATCTCATATATTACAAAATAATTTGTTGACCAATTCTAGCTGGTATGACGCTGATCTTATGATGAAGAGTCTTCTAATGCTAATTTAGTGGGATTGACTGATTTTATGGATCGACTGTACCGTTATCCTCTTTACCCTCCCGCAAGCGTAACGGAGCAATGCGAAGATTAAGCTTGGAGTTGAGAAGAGAAAACCGATCATGACTGAGACGTTTTGTGAAATTTGAATATGTTAGCAACCTGATGAGAGGAGGGAACATAGTAAGTACGAATAGTTTTGTGAGCAACTAATTCTCGAACAAAGTGATAGTCGCTCTCGATATGACGAGTTCGAGCATGGAAAATAGGATTGGCAGTCATATAAATTGTGGAAATATTATCAACATATATGCATGGTGCAGAACAAAGGGGAATGCCAAGTTTACGAAACAAGTAACCAAACCATTAGATTTCGGAAACAGTATTGGCAAGAGCTCGATATTCAGCTTCAGTACTAGAACGAGAAACAATAGACTGTTTCTTGGCAGTCCATGTGAGAAGATTAGGACTAAAGAAGATACAAAAACCAGTGGTAGACCGACGATCATCAACCCAATCAGCATCAGAGAAGCTCTGTAAAGTAAAATCATTGGACTTGTGGAAGACAAGACCTTGCTCAATCGTATCTTTAATATATTGAAAAATACGTTTGATAACCTGAAAGTGAAAAGTTCGAGGGTTATGCATAAACTGACACACCTGGTTGACAACAAAAGAAACATCAAGCCTTGACAAAGTAAGGTATTGTAAGCCACCAACCATACTTCTATAGATAGACTAATCAAGCGAAGGATCACCATCCATATAAGACAGTCGAGTATCAGAAGGCAATGGTGTAGGACATGGTTTGCACTCAGTCATATTAAACCGTTTCAATAAATCAATTGCATATCTTGTTTGAGATAGAAACAAATTGTCAGGAAACCGATTAATTTCCATTCCAAGAAAAAAATGGAGGTCACCCATTCTTCGGCTGTCCAAGGTGGAACATAACTGATCAAGAAAATTATCGACACTTTGTGGTTTAGACCCGGTAACAATAATATCGTCTACATACACGAGAGTATACATTATGCAAGAAGAAGAGCAACGAATAAATAACGATGCATCAAATTTGGTTCTTGTGATGAAGAGCTAATTGGGCCAAAAGAAGAAGTAGGAAGTGATGGGCCTGTGGAGGTATTTATTTGTGGAGAATCTGTAATGAGTAGAGAGTGAGTGATGGGACTAAGATCAGATAAGGCTGCAGGTGTGAGCTGGTCGACAAGAGGGAGAGAATGAAACCCACTTGAAGTCAATGGAGATGCAATTGGGGCTGTTTGTAAAAGACACTTGTCTCATCAAAAGTCACATTCCGGGATATATAAATGCAACCTGAAAGAGAATCAAGATAGCGATAACCTTTATAATGATCATGATAGCAAATAATACGCATGGAAGAGATTTAAAAGATAACTTATGCTTGTTGTATGGCACTAGGTGAGGAAAGCGGACACATTCAAAGCTTTTAAAAAATTTATAATTTGATGTGCAGTGAAGTAATTTCTCATAAGAAGACAAATTATCAAGCTGATAAGTTGGTAAGCGATTGATCAGAAAAACCGTAGTTGAGAAGGCTTCAACCCAAAAGCTAGGGGGCAAACGGGATTGGGCTAGCAAGCAAAGGCCCATTGCAACAATATGTCGATGTTTCCTTTCCACCACTCCATTTTGTTGGGGAGTGTATGGACAGGAGATCTGATGCCATATGCCATGATCACTTAAAAATTTCAGGAATAATCTGCTTGTAAATTCACCGCAATCATCAATGTGCAACTGTTTGATTTTGGAACTAAAACAATTTTTCACCATCTTTTTAAATGTAATAAATGTAAAAAGCACATTTGATTTCTTAGCCAAGGGATATAACCAAGTGAACTGAGTGTGATCATTGACAATGGAAAAATAATAACTATATCCAAAGTTGGAGGAAACTGGTGCAAGGTTCCACAGGTCAAGATGTAAAAGTGCTAATAGAGATGGAGCATGAAACTTTATGTATTCAAAAGGCAATCTACAAGATTTTCCCAATGGAAAAATATGGCAATTTTTGTTTGATTCAATTGTACCATCAAGTGGTAAATGGTACTTATTCAACAATATAGTAAAAACTGAATGAGATGGGTGTCCAAGTCAAGCATGTCAGACGTCCTGTGTCGTGCACTCTCCATATAATGCAATCTGACGAGCAATATGTGGGGCTGTCTAAATATAATAAAGACCTTCGAAACTACTGCCAGTATGGAGTACCATCCCCATCTTGTTGTCCTTTACACAAAAACCATTAGCATCCAACTCAAAGAAACAATAATTATCACAACAGAAACGATGAATAGATATCAAATTTTTTCATATTGTAGGCACACACAATACTTCATTAAGTTCTAAGGACTTATGCAACCCAGTCAATTTTGTATTGCCAATATGTATTATTGCTAACTTACTCCCATTTCCAACAATAATTGTATCAGTACCTATGTAAGATTGGGTATATGGTAGAAAAGCTGTGTTGGCTGTCATGTGGTGAGTAGCACCAGAATCAAAGCACCAATTGAGATTTGTCACATCAGTAGTAGAATTAGATGAATTTGCTGTATTTTCTGCCATGTATGCATAAGGCCTACAGTCTGGACAAAAATGGGCTATGTGGCCTAGCTTATCACATCGAAAGCATATTACATTAGTCTGCTGGGTATTTGGAGAATTTCCATGTGGCGTTGGAAGAAGTGAGGGGTGTCCATCAATAAAAGTCGCGTGAGGAAGAGCGATTGAAGCATTCTTTTGTTCCTGAGACTGAGGGTCGTGCGACTGAGGATCACGATTTGGAATCCAATTTCCTTGGGTCGATTCCCAATGATATGCTCTTCCTAGTCCACGCCATCCTTGATTTCAATTTCCTTGTCCTTGATTCCAATTTCTGCCACGCCTTCTCCCAGAACCGCTATATTGATTTTGATTGTGACCATTATTGTTTGAATTTGAGTTGCGCTCATTGTGCATTCGATTAGCAGCCATAACAACACCCTGAGGCAACGGTAAGGAACATTTGTTTATGTAAATGCTCTTCCCTTAAAACTAGATCATAGAACCGATCGAAGTCAATATCAGAATGCAGGTGAAGCGTTGTGACCAACTCTTTGTATTCAAGGCCAAGTCTATCCAGAACATAAATGATGAATTCATCATCATCTATTGTTGCACCAGCTTTTTTGTGAGAATCAAAAAGTGATTTGGCATGATTAAGATATATAATCTGTTACTGATGTGTTGTTGTCCTTTCTAAGGGTGCAAATTTGGTCTCAAAGAATTCGCACACAGCCACTAGCAAGGGTGAAAGACGCTTGGCCAGCAGGTTCCAAGCTTTATGAGCGGTGGTACAAGGGATAATAAGCGTCTTGATAGAAGGAGAAGAAGTCGCCTTGATCCAACTCAGGACCAGTTTATTCCTGGCTAACTTGGGTGCACAGAGCTATCTTCTTACACTTTTGGTGGATCTGTGTTTTCCTTGATGACCTCTTCAAGGCCATGCATCTCCAATACATCTTCAAATTAGGATTCTCAAGTAGTTGGTTATATCCATAGGAATCGGAAACAGAGATGAGATGTTGAATGAGGTGGGCAAAAAGGAAATAAGAATGAAGGTGAGGCAAGTTTTGACATTTCAGAAATCAGCTTTGTCACATCTATATTACTTGATTCTCTAGATTTAGGTGTGTCTACCATTTTGATCAAGAATTGGGTAGGATCAATGTCTTGAGCGTTGGCCTCGAAGACCTCTGATACTATGAAGAAATCTAGGCATTCATCCCAAAACCAATTGGTCATGGGAGGAGTAGCCAAACCTTTATAAGCCACTATGCAAGGTTATACTTTTCCAATGTGAAATAACACTCCACATTCTCACACGCCCTTGCACGTGTGGCGTCACTTAAGTCAAACACGTGGACAACTCATATTGGGTTACATGGAGTACGTGTGGTCATTCGGCCTAATACACGTGGGAGAACCTGCTCAGATATCATATAAAAAAACAAACTCAAGAAGGAGGAGAGAGGAAGAGAGATGAGAAGCAGAGGTGAAGAACAATTGCAACAATCAAGATGATCTTTTCTTTTGTATTATCAGTTATATCTATAACGTACGTACATGGGTTTGACTTTCTCAAGTCTATTTACAGGAGAAACGGAATATAAAATATGGATAATTAATCTCATATATTACAGAATAATTTGTTAACCAATTTTAGCTAGTATGACGCTGATCTTGTGATGAAGAGTCTTCTAATGCTAATTTAGTGAGATCAGTTGATTTTATGGAATTGACTGATTTTATGGAATCAGTTGTATTGTTATTCTCTTTATTTGGGAATCTCTCTAAGAATAGACATACCAAAAGAGAAGAAAAGTCTCATAGTTAAAAGTTTTGGAGAGCAAGGAGGAGGAGTCTCTAGGAGTGGAGTCTAGCTTTGGAGGTCTATAACCGAGTAAGTATTTTAATATTTCTTTCTTATTTAACTTTCTTTGGTTTTAATATTAGGTTGTATGTTTAGATTAATTAAGTATGATTTATTTATTAATTAAGTATGCCTAGGTTTATTTTGGGGATTTAATTGGTTAATTAAGTATAATTAGTTGTAGCCTTAATTTGGATATTTAATTTAAGGCTAATAACATGTTAGGCTTAGCATGACTCTATTGTAGAGATTAGTTGGATTTAAGCTATTGTTCAATCTTAATTAATTAGTGGTTATTAATTAAGTTACTTGGATAATACTTAGATTTGATTTAATATAAATTAAATTGTGGAATTGCTTTGAATTAAAGCAATTAGTCAAGTGATTTGACTTTAAAATAAAACTTGAAACTTAGAAACCATAAAGAGTATAGTTTAGTCCACTTAGAACTAGAGTTTTTAGGGACTTGTGATCTAAAAGGATGGGTCATAACAAGATTGTATTGAACTTAATTTTTGACTAAGTTGTTGTTTGTCGGACACTAGGAATATCAGTTATGGAAGAATTTCTTTGTGACGTGACAAGAAAGTTGATGGATTCTAGATGGATGAGGATGCATAGGCATTAAGAGCATTGGATTTTAGGTAGAGAGATTTATCCTACATTCCTGACTATGGACTTTGTGTGTGTTCAATGCAATCATTCATAAAGGTAGTAAAAGCATGTGTCCTATTAGCCTACATGTAAATTTGTAGCTAAGGATTTTGCTGAATGTGGGTTGTGCTCCAATGCTATACAGCTGAATTTGGGTCTTTAGGATTGCTTTAATGTGGGTTGTGCATGCATACATAGACCTGTTTCTCCACTAGTTCTTACACAATGCCTTGGTTGTCGATCTGCAAATTTAAATCTAACATCTTTAGCAACATTTTTATTTTAGTTTATTTCTACACTACCTTTACCTTTAGCCCTACAATACCTACATTTTATAGGTGGGCTTGGGACTGGAAAATCAAAACTAACTTTTAGATGGAGGATTCGTGAGGAGGACGATGCAGGTGAAGATGATGACCAATCGAATCTTGGTGAAATATAAATGAAGACGTAGCAGACGATGATGACCAATTGCTCGCATCATTTTTGCTGAATAAAATCAATGAAACTCTTTGTTCGAGGCCTATTATGCGATCACATACTAAGACGAAAAAATTTCAGGCTCGAAGGGTAACACGTCTTCGAAAGAGGTCCAAAACCAAGTAGTCTTCTTTTTTATAACACAATTTCTGCATTATTGAAATGGAGTAAGGTATTTTTGGATATTCATTTTGCATCTTCGATATTTGGTCCATACCTACTAGTTGTAATAGTTGGTAGCGATTTTTTGTTGTTTTTTGGTTGTTATGGTTGTTTTGGTGAAACTGTGACTTATTCTACTGGTCCGATCACACTTTGCAGTAAAAGATTATGTTTTATTTTCCTTAGCTACCTTCAAGTTTTGAGTTTTATGATTGCTGCGATTACGCTTTGTAGTACAGGATTGCATGTTTGGATTGTTCAATTGCCAATCTTCCTAATGGCCTTACACTACTCAATTTCCTTCACAGTACAGAGCCTATATGGAGTACATCAATCGACTTGTGTGCGTCTATGCACACCAATAAAGCTTAACACACCACTTTTAAATATAAGTAGCTCACTAAAAATTCAACCATTCCATTTGAAATATTAATCACCAGGCTAATAGGTATTGCATGAAATATTGCAATACACATAGGAAATCCATAACAGGGGATATGCACATTTTGGACGACCAATTACGGGGTCATAATATGCTATCGCACCTTGAACTATTCAAGGGTCTAGCCCAATTCAATTAATAAATCCACTACCATTTATGTTGGAAATAAACTCACAAAAAATAATTTCTTTTGTTACCCAAACGGAGTACAATTCTCAAAGATTACCATCGTATTTACTAATAACATCATCCTTATAAAAATAGATGTTACCCTACCATAATGCATTCTCCAAAAATGCTCTACCACCAGAATATATCCCAAAATACTTTTACCATCTCGGTGCACAGAACACTCAGAGGAAATTATTTATTCAAAAAGCCGCCTACTTGAACTAAAATTCTTCATTGGTCAGGTTTCGATCGTCACTAGGACCGTTGACTGAAGAAGTTGTTACATCATAACCCTTTTTCACATCCCTACACTATCGTTCCTTAATCAATCAATTCGGTAACTCTACCATCCCCTCGATTTTCAACACACTGAAAATATGACTGCATGGAATACCCTCCGATTCGAACTTGGAGTTCAAATGTTTCCACCATTGACACCCAGTGCTCTTCAAACTCTATTTCAGTCTCAGCACCAAACATACAAGCATTGAAAGTTGTGGCCACCTGTGAGTTATTAATGTGTTTCCCCAGATTTTGACTTATGTGCCATATGCAAAGGCGGTGGCGGGCATTGGGAATCACTTCATCTATAGCTTTACACATTGATTCACAACCGTCAGTAATAACGAATGAGGGGGACTTGCCTTTCATGGATGCCAAGAAAGTCTGCAGCAACCATGCGTAGGTCTCAGCTGTCTCGTATGCCAACAGTGCAAACCCAAATATCACTGTGGAATAATGATTGTTGGCTCCCACAAACACTACCAAGGGCTTCTCGTACGTATTTGTATTATACGTGTTGTCAAATTGCAGAACATCATCAAAACACATATAATCAGCTAAGGAGTCTATCTCCCTCTAGAATATATTTGTCAGCTTGTTGTCTTCGTCTACACTAAACTTGTAATAAAATTATGGGTTTGTTGCTAAGGCGTGAATGTTGTACATGCCGTAATTAATACACATTTACGACTCGCAGAAATTGCACGATATAAATAATTTTGTTTTTTTATGGCGTGCATGTTGTACACGCTATACTTAATACAAATTTATGACGCGCGAAAATCACACGTAGTAAATGGCAAACATAACATCTCATTTACGGCGTGCATATAATGCGTGCCTTAAGTAATAATTATTCACGGCACGCACCAGATGCACGTCGTAAATCCCACATCGTAAATGCCTAGTTTTCTTGTAGTGGTTGATGAAGATAAACTATATAAACTATTTTTTGCATAATCTCTCTTATTTGAACTAATGCATCAATGACCCTTAAATACAAAGTAAAGTATATAATAGCAAGCTTTCTCTCTCTCTCTCTCTCTCTCTCTCTATATATATATATATATAGAGGGAAAAGATTTTGTGCCTAGTAGGGCACAAGATCTATGTGCCCTAATCTGATGTGGCAAAATTATTTTGCACACATCATATATATTTGCCATATCATATTAACTTCATTATAATTAAAAGACAATTTTACCCAAATCAAATCTAATGGCCCAAATAAATTTTTCTTCTATTATCACTCAACCCCAAATCAACCTTCATCTTCTTCCAGTATTCTTTTAAAATTTGAATGTTGCTACCCTGGATATATTCTCTTTGGAACTTACCCAGCTTATAATATAATGGTGATCATTCAATTCTATCTCTTTTGGTTATCCTTCAACATATTGACATTAAAAACATTATCTCTTTTGTGCTCTTTTAATCTGCAAACAAAAATTTTATCTCCAATTGATCTACAAACTAAAGCTTATATAAATCATTCATGGAGGTCCATGCAAAAAAAAAAAAAAAAAAACTATGGATGGAATTAAACAAAATTTGAGCTAAAGTTAAACTTTAAACAAATTATATTTTAAGTTAAATTTGAACACTATAGAAGAATCAATCGGGGACTTGCATTAACAAATTCGTTTGGCCATAAAACTCTGCTAGCTAATTTAGTTTCTTGTGGGTGCCATTGGTGCCTATTACTTCAAGCAGTTCATAAAAGAGAGAGAGAGAGAGAGAGAATCTTCAATTAGAGCAGATTGCAAAGATGAACAATGTGTCATTAGATGGCTTGGAACTAGTCTCAAATCTTAATAACCTGTGGACCCAAGTACCGATTTATGAGTTCTCGGGCATCTCAATCTCTTCCAACCACCAATAACAATCGCCTTAATTCTCTGAGTAGTTTGAGTTTTTTGTGCTTTGTTTTGAGTTGAACGATTTTGGGGCTAGAAAAGATTTCTTTTAAAATAGTATATTTGATTGGAGTAGATGTTTGGTTAATTGATTTTAGGGATGCAATTTTTTGCAAGATTTTAAGAAAGGTTAAATTAGTCTTGTAAAAGTTTATGTGGCAATGCCACATGTCATTAGGGCACTCTAGCACTCCTATATATATATATTATATTGCATAAATTATAGGAAGCTGCTATTCACACTTTCAAAATGTAATCCGGCTCTCCTCTTTTTTATTTAATTTAATTAATATGTTTTAATTAATTAAAATCTCAATATTGCCTTAAGAGAATTGAAAAATGTTTCTCCTTCCACACTCCCCAAAGCCTGAGATTCACTCACTGTATATGAAGGTAAGCCCAATGTGCAATGGAATGAAAATGAAGAGAAGAAATGGGCTGCCTACTATGAGGAGCCTAAAAGGACAAAGGGCCAGAAGCAAAAATTGAGGAGAAATGACCGCAGAACAAGATGGTGATATGCAAAAAAGGGATTTCTACTCTAATGGTTGGATTTCAAAATTTTTAATGGGTTCTACCTTATGATTTTTTTTGGTGAGGCAATCTTATGATTTTGATTGATTAAATGTGAATTGCGGTAACTGATTTAAATTTAAGGTTGAAGTCGTTAAGTCGTTCGACCAAACTTTTGGCTTTGTGCAAACCTCTCTAATTGTTGCCTTGACTCTTGTAAGAAAAACTAAACAAAGGAACAAAAAAAATGACAATTTTTTTTTTAATTTTAAAAAACATACATATTTGTTGAAGCATAAAATCACCATGTTGATTGAGCTATATACTCTACAAAAAAAGACATAGGTACTTGAATAAAATCCAAGTAAATAAGCTTGGAGCCATGAATGATGTTACCAATCTTGAGTATATAAGGGAGTATTTATATAGGATAAATTAATCTTCATGGCCTAAGGATTGTAAGCTTGCTAAGCTTGTAATCACCTGGAAGCATACTTCTTTTAAGAGTGAACTTCTATGCTTGAATCCTTATTTGGAGAGTATTCAAGCCCATATAGTGTTATGGAAGAGGTCCAATCCTAATTGGATTCCTCTTCCTTATTTGTTTGATGAACATAAAGAGATCCTTCTCTTGTTGTCAACGTGAAGGTATTTGATCCTTGTAAAGGTCCATACTGACTAAGGTACTAACCTTGTAAGGAGGTTCTACCTTATTTGGTTCTTTGATGGGTCAAGTACCTTCTAACAAGGTACTTCCATTATCCATAAATAAATGGAGGTCCTTATGGTTCCTTAATAATAGGTGACTACCTCACTTGGTGATCACCTTATTTGGTGACTACCTTACTAAGGTAGTTCCACATTTCCTTGGTTATTTTCTTAATTAAGGTGTAGGTCATTTACTATTATAAGTACCTTTACCCATGGGCAGTACTACCTTATATTATAGGTACTAACTCCCTTTGTGGGTGATGTAGAAGTTACAAATATATAATAAGGTGATGTAGAAGTTACAAATATATAATAGAAATTATAAATTTGTCTTCGAGTAGCACGTTGACAATTAGGCTAAGGCTAATCTCGCTCTCTTTAAGAAGATTCCAGCGGTTTGGTAAGACCACGAACCGGTGCAGCAGATTAAATACTTTTGACTTGTCTTCTCTAGGATATAACAACCAAACTCAAAATGTTGTGTAGCTCACACTGACCTGCACTAGTGGATGAGCACAAAGCTCCACCAAGAAAACACCCTTCTTTGGCTAAAAAAACATAAGTCATTTGACTGAGTTTTTTTTTTGTTTTTCAATTAAAAAAATTGATATCTGTATGACTGTATCTTATTAAAAAGAAAAGATAAAATTATAGTAACTAAAGGTAACGACTATATAATAAAGATGAAAACCGTTACACATTAATGACCATGGTTACACAAAAAATGATGGGACTCACAAAACCTCCAAAATAAAACACTCAGTTTATTACAAAAAATTAAAACATTCATTTCAAATATTAAAATGTTACAACAGTAGGTACTACATTCCTTTGTAGCTACTCCTTCCCATTATAGGTACTACGCCAATTATACTTGTTCTTCCTTAATTGCCTTTTAATCTTTATGAAAATTACCCATGCTCACAATATTTCTTTTTAAAATCTTATTCTCTCATTTTTTTTTTCTTTTTTCATGTTTTTCAATCGAAATTTGCATTATTATTATTAAAAATTAAGATATACAAATGATACTTATAAATATTATTTATGTCTTTTTCTTACATAAATATGCTAAACTTTACAAAATAAACATAAAACGCGAAAATTCAAGGTTATGGAATGATTGGAATCACATCCATCGAGCGTCCCATTTTAGTGATTCCACATCGCCTACTTTTATTTTATTTTTTGATTAAATGCAAAAATGGTCTACGAATTTTATAGTGAATCTCAATTTGGTCCACTATCTATAAAAAGTGTCAATTTGGTCCACGAACTTTGTAAGTTGTATCAAAGCAGTACAAACGTTAACTTCCATAAAAAAATTTAATGAAAACTGGTCATGTGCACAGTAAGTGATCACATTTTCAGAGGCATTTTCGTCAATTCATCACATTTTCATGTGACCAATTTCATTAATTTTCTGATAAAAGTTAGTGTTTGTACTGCTTTGGTACAACTTGTGAAAAGTTTATGGACCAAATTGACATTTTTTATAGTTAATGAATTAAATTGAGACTCATTATAAAATTTATAGACCATTTTTGTATTTAATTATTTTTTTTTTTTTTCAATTCTAGCACCTTTGTTTTGAAAACATGGGCTTATTTATATTGGGTGGAACTTTCTAAGGTTTCAAAAGACTAGTGAGTAAATTTAACAAGTTTCCTTCGCCTTGCTATGTTTTGCATCAATGCATTAGACTTGGAGAATGGGGTTAGAGGTCCAGTTGGAGCCCATCTTCGGCCAGCCCAAGGTGGAGTGGGCGGCTAACGATTCGAGTCCGCCGCGTCGGTTCTTGTTCCACGTCCATACCGCTGATTCTCTGCACCTCAGAGTCCATGTCACTGATTTTCACTCCAATACATGGGAGGCCGTACGCTCGGTTTCTCAGCTTGAGGACATGGTCTGCCTCTGAGCCTTCCCCCCCCCCCCCCCCCCCTCCCCAAATTTCGATTTCTAGAGGCAAAGCAATCTTTAATTTTTATTTAAATCTTTGTATGTTTTATGGGTAATCATGTGTGTGTGTGTGTATGTGAATACATGCTTGGAAAAAGGAGGTCTCGTGGTTTTGTGAGCTTGAGGAGTTGTAGCATTGCTTTCCTGTAATATGGGGTTGTTGATGGCATTGAAATCTTAAACTTTTATCATGCTAAATTTACTTCATATCTTAAGTTGCAAGAAAAGGACCTTCAATTATGGTGGTCTGATATTACTGCTTTGTATTTGCTTTTCTGGCCTGAGATTTTGTTTGTCTAAATTTTGAAATCTACAGACACTGTAGGCTTAAGTAATCATGATCACACCACTTGTTGGTCCCCAACAAAGAATGTTTAAGAAAAGGCTGAATTGCCCAGTTGGGAAAATAAAATATAGATGAATGTTGCCTATTCTGACTTTTAAAATCCTACTGGTTTTTCCTTCATTCCTATATTTGTAGATAAATTTCAGCTTTTTTCAATGGAGTTGCTGATGGGTAGTAATGATAACATTTGGGTGATATAATAATTATAATCTTTGGAACCTCTATAAGCAATGTTCTGTATTTTCCTTTTTATATTAACTTACTCGCTGTAATCTTACTTGCAGAGGGACAGCATTGGAATAGGAGGCCCTTGGTCAGAGTTCATAGACTATCTTATAACTTCCATAAAATCTGAAGGTGTAAAGCTTGTTTTGGAGGGACATTCAAACTCAGATGGTAGGCTTTTTTCTTATTAAGTTTAATAAGTTTTCATGATTGATCAATGCCATACTGTTTGGCTTAATTTATACTTTAAGAGGGTAGTTTTGTTTTGTTGTGTTTTTGGTTTAAAACAGTCATACTTTCTTGTATAACCTGTCGATGGTGGTTTGTTCATGGTCAGAATGAGTACAAGAATGTATATTCTGTCATTTAGATCAGATTGATGGTGTTGCTTACGGTTTTTCTGCATTCACATGTAGTTTAAGACTAAATAGTGAATACTGAATGATGCTTTAGGGCTCTAGGGCCCGCTGTTGTTTTTATTGAGTGACGATTTTTCACAAATCTCTAAACAGTATATTTCTTGCTCCTGCATTTTCTTGAGTACTATTATAGCAGGTGGAGCTCTACACATGTTACCATTTATTCTCTATCTTCAATTTCTTTGAGAGAGGGCCTGAACAATCCTTTTTGACCCTTGTCTGCTTGATTGAAGACAGTTGACATTGACTCTAAGATTTCCAACTTTATATAAAATAAATTAGTCAGTCATTATTACTATTATTTTTGGAGAAACAAAACATTATTGCTATGCACAAAATCAATACATGATAGTTGACAAGAAGTCCACATCAATGCTAAGTACAAAGCAAATTACAACATAAATTAACAAAATGGAGAGAGTGGGAGGGAGGGTGGGTGTTGGTAATGTAGGTAATTTTGTTTTGTTAGAGAGAGAGAGAGAGAGAGAGAGAGAGAGAGATTTTGTTAGAAAATCAACAAAATTGAGGATGATGTAGAAGAGTAAGGGAAGGATAGGAAATGAAGGAAATTTAATGAATTTAGATTGCTGGAACCACTCTGATAGTATCTAAGAATCACTCCTAGATAGGATAAGGGAAAGTGCGAGTTGAAGCTCCAGAATTTTTTGGAAAGATTGATCCTCAAATATTCAGTGATTGGCTTGCTGCTGTGGACGATTACTTTGATTGGTATGACAGGACAGATGATCGGAAGGTCCGGTTTGCAAAAATGAAATTGATTGGCCATGGTAAGGTTGGGCGGAAGAGTGTAGAAGATTGCCTTCGTCGGACCAGACATTCTTCAATTGTTGATTGGGAGGAAATGAAGCTAACAATGAAGGAGAAATACTTACCAGTTGACTACCAGGACAGCCTTTATGATGGATTAATGGAATTATGACAATGAAACAAATCTGTGGCAGAGACACAGAGAAGTTTGGTGAACTTATGATCCGTTGTCAGGTGACTGAAGATAAAAGACAAACCCTAGCACTTTATTAAGGAGGGTTGAGGGCTGAAATCTGCAAAGAGTTAATTACTATGCACATTTACAGCCTTGAAGACGCTTTTCAGATGGCATTAAAGGTGGAACAGTATTTGAAGCACTCTTCAGTCAAAAGGTTCAACACACAAGTCGGGGAGAAAGTACCAGGAAAACAACACCTTTCTCTCCTACTCAGGATGTGTCTACTGAAGATGCAAGGGAAAAGGTTATGGTGAGCAGTGCTCAAAAGGGTGGCAGCAACAATAAGAAATGCTTTGCCATGAACCAGGGCATTATGCATGTGGATGTCCAAAAAAGAATCTTCATAAAAAAAAAGGGCGTTTAGAGAGAGGAGGGTGAAATTGTTGACTGCAAATGTGATGGAGAGAAGGGAGATGCATTAGAAGATGAAGATGCTGAGGGGCAGTCACTGGATACTTAATACCTTAATGTTATAAGGCGAATTTTAATCAATCGTAAGAAGGAAGGCAAAGAAAATTGGTTGCACACTGCAATTTTTCATATGAATGTCAAGTGTGGGGAGATAGTGTGTCGGCTCATTATTGACAGCGGAAGTAGCATGAATGTAGTGTATAAAACCATGGTAAACAAACTTCAACTACCAATAGAGGAACATCCCTGTCCTTATGAAGTTGCATGGGTAAATGACATCACGATTTCTGTGACGAAATGATGCTTGGTGTCCTTTAAAATTGGAGCGTATTCTGATTTATTTGGTGTGATGTAATTCCTATGAAAGTATCCCCAATCCTTTTGGGACGTCCGTGGCTGTTTGATAGAGATGTTTACCATTTGTGGGAAAGAAAATACTTATGATTTTCAGTTCAATGACAAGATCACCCTTAATCCAATGAAGGTGGAAGAGGAGCAGTGGCAACCACAAAAGGGAGAATCACATTCTGCAGCAACCAAAAGCCCACTTCATATCCTCACTCAAAACAATCCTATCAATCTAGTTTCCTTGCCGGCAGAAGCTAGCCTAATGAAGACGCTGCAGGATTTGCTAGACATATCCATGATTTGCATGATGAAGTGCATCGGAAGATAACGCTCAACAACGAAATGTACAAGGCCAGATATGATGCTCCCCGGTGATTGGTGGAATTTTCTGAAGGTGGTATGGTGATGATACGAATCAAGCTGGAACGCTTCCTAAGAGTTAGTTCAAGGAACTTCAGTCAAGCAATGCTGGTACTTATAAGATAATCAAGAAGATCAGTGCTAATGCATATGCTCTGGAGCTACCTGAAGTTATGGGAATTAGTCCTATTTACAATGTTGAAGATTTAACAAAATATCATGGTCGTGATGGAGGTGCTAACCATGAAGTAACTGCAAAACTGCCAAATTTTCCTGTAGAGAAAGGAAGGTGTATAAGACATTCTTGATGACCTGTTTGTTTCTACAAGGACTGGAGGGTACAGAAAGTTCTTAAAGAAATGGAAAGGGAGACCACTGCCAGATTGCACGTGGATCACAAAGTCAGAGCTGCAGCTGCTTCATCCAGACTTCTACAACAACTACCTGAATATTTACTTGCTGGAGTCGAGTTCTGTCAAGCCGGGGAGAGATGATGGCAATTAATGCTGCAGGAGAATTTTCAAGGGAATAGATAAATGCTCATGGGGTTTTTAAAAGGAGTTTTGTAAGTCTAGAGGCCATTAAATGGAGGTTTTATAAGGAGTCTCATAAGTCTAGGGGTCATTAATGCTTGGATATCTGCTGTCTTCTTGAATATACAAGGAGTCATTAAAACTTATGTTAAAGTTATGTATTCTAGAAAGTTTAGGGAGTCTTAAGAGTCATGGTTTTGCGTCTATATAAGTCATGTAAGTCTGTCATTTGGGGGTAATGAACGGTATTCTAAAAATTACAATTGTCTTGTGAGTGATTCACAATTCTAAGGTGTGAGGCCTTATCCTATCTTGGAGTGATTCCTAGATACTATCAGAGTGGTTCCAGCAATCTAAATTCATTATATTTCCTTCATTTTCTATTCTTCCGGTATTGTTATACATCAGAGGGGGTGTAACACCCCGAACCTCGGGCCCATGAAAATACTGAACATCAAACTATTAAATATGTTTTCTATTACTTTTAAGCCATGCACAACAACATAAGTAAATATAATTCTGTCAAAAACATTTTAAACAAACCACTGAGTAAAAACAATTAAATAAATCTTTCTGGGTCCCACTGCCTCGTCTTCTCCCCACTGCTTCCTCAGCCTGCTTAACCTGCAAAACACAAATCCTACACATCCATGGTGTACCGGGTTATACAATAACCCAGTAAGCTCACTAGAGCTCATATAAGTGAAATGACATAATAATAATTGTCCTCAATAATTTTCTCAATCCCCAAACTCAAAAATAATCCACAAAATATCCATAATTACTTAATCACAAAACATTCCACTACCAATCATCCAAGCATCAAGAAAATCAAAAACTCCTCATATGTACATCAAATCTCATCAATAATAATAATAATAATAATAATAATAATAATACATTTTGGCAAATCAAGTGCCTAATCGTTAACTATTAACCTCAACATCAACCTCAAACATTCACATTCAAATTAATAACCTCACGGCATAATCACCCTCGCTTCCCTTCTCAAGCTTCAAGCCTAAACCTTACCAAGTTCTAACCATCCCAAGTCCTAACGAACAAAAGTCATACAACACACGATACAAACAAACATCTATCCAATTTCACTCACGACGCTCTTTGAAACCCTCCAACTTTAAAACTATTTCTCAAATTTATCTCTTCTTTCAAATCCATTTTTAAGTCATCTCAAAACTGTAATTCGAACTCTGAAGAATAAATAGTATTTTCAAGTTGTAAAACTGTTAAAATAACTGAAATAAAAACACAATGCTCTACTGAAACTGTCATTTAAAATATTTACTGATGTAATTTCATTTCTCAAAATGCTCCACAAACTGAAATCTCACGCCACACTAGTACTCGGGGAACTGCTGGTCATACACTGCCGAGTCATCTCTAGGCAAGTGCAGAGCAAATCTATACCTGCTGTGATGCTGGTCATACACCCCCGGTTAGGCAAGTGCAGAGCAAATGCTGGTCGTACACTGCCAACTAGGCAAGTGCAGAGCAAATGTCATGTTGGTCATACACCGCCAACTAGGCAAGTGCAGAGCGAGTGCTGGTCATACACTGCCGAGTCATCTCTAGGCGAGTGCAGAGCAATATATACCTACGTGCTGGTCGTACACCGCCGAGTCATCTCTAGACGAGTGTAGAGCAATATATACCTGCTGAAGGGGGTACTAGTATGGCGGTTTGAAACCGCTTCTGTATATCTCAATCAACCACCTCTTAAGACTATCCTCCAGATAAAAACTGAAATTTAATTCTTTCCATAAATTCGCTTAAATAAAATCATTCTCAAATTGTGAAAGCTGCTCGATCAGAATCATTTTCTAAAGGACAGAAATTCATTAATAAAACTTCCCCAAAATAATACCAAAAATCATTTCCAAAAAACTGTCCATACTCAAATAAATCAAGAAAAGAGTTGAATTATAAAATGTGGAAAGCATTTCGAAAACCTAAGATCCACTCACAGTCTATCCCGAGCTACACTGAAACCTTCTCCGAAATTGATTCCTACTCACGCCCCCTCACTTGTTTGTCATTCCTACTCACAGTCTACTGTATAATAATTGCTTAATCCTCACTTATATACCTCGACAACAAATATTTCTTCTCTAATTCAGCAATTATCATCATAACATCTCTATGATTCCCAATTAATCCCTTAATCCCAAATCCTCGTCACTACGTTCTTATGATCTAAATTCTACACTAAGCCTTCTCTAATATATTACCACAAACACACAAATAGGCAATTCATTAACGGTATTCTACATTGAAAATCGATAAGTTTCACTCACAATTCAACTACGTAAAAGACCGAAATACCCTTCACGGTATCATTGCTCGGATACCAAATCCGGCAGCATAACGGCATCGGAAATGAGATATCCCGAGCCCGTTTACCTGTTAAGACCAGACAACCAACTTAAATATATAAATAGAATTCTTCAACTAGCTGTTAAACAACCGAAACGAGCGGCCATCCACCACACACGGTGGCTGCCAGGCCATAAACAACACACAAAAATAACTCCAAATAGTCACCGAACCTAGAATTAAGCTACTAGGACCCTAAAGAAGTGGAAAAATACGAATAACCATCAAACCCGCCGCCACGAGTGGCGGAGCCGACGGTGGCAGCGGCGGCACAAACTTAGGAATACCCAAATTCAACTCCAATCAATCCTAATTGCATAATAAAATCTTCAATTGCACAAAATCAATTCAAATTTAAGTCCAATTTCAAGAAATTCGAAATATAACAAACACCCTAAAATCAAATTTTCAATTTCTTAGAATTGGGAAAACACAGCTTAGGGGAAAGATAGCCCGTACCTAGGGGGTCAATTTTCGTAACTGGGTCGATGGCCAAATCTCGCCGGAAACGTCGAAATCGACGGCGGAAGCTGGCGGTTGTGTTGGGCTTCTCGAGCTCATTGCTCCGCCATGGGGCATCATCGGAGCATGGGAGTACCATGGCTGAACTCGCCATGGCGAGAGGATCAAGACCTAGTGGGTCCGGTGTCGCGTCGTCGCCGGAAAGAGCAGATCGCCGGCGAGAGCATCTTCTCTGTCTCGCGTCATTTCTCCGTCGACGATGGTCGGCCGGCGATTGGGACGGCCGCTGGAGGTCGGCGACGGCGAGAGGAACTCCCCGGTGTCCGCCGTTGGTCGAGGGGTGGTCGGACGGCGAGACTGCCGAGGGGAGAGGGCAGTCGGAGAGAGAGAGAAGAGAGAGAAGGGAGACGCGGGGAGAGAGGAGAGAGAGTGTCCAGAAATTTCTGGATTTTGGGTATTTAAAACCCACTCCTACAAAATTACAAAATTGCCCTTCCCTTCAAATGCTCGTATCTCTCAAACTATAACTCTGTTTAATACGTGCTTCATGTCTACGAACTTGTAGACTCGAGATCTATCAAACGGACCCAAGGTCAAAGACGAAAGTCCATTAGTTTGAAAGTCAACTTTGGGTCGGGTCGTTACAGAGGGTGGGTGGGTGTTGATAATGTACGTAATTTTTATATGTTAACAAAATTAACAAAATGGAGAGTTTCATTCATCCATTCCTTTTGTTGTTTGTTTCTTTGTAGGTAAAACAGTCCCTAATTTAAGCTAGAGCTAAAAGCCTAGATAATTTCCTGTATCAACGATAAAACTATTTGTACCATATTTACTGTCTACTTATGTACAACATTTGTTGGCATGGATGAATGAACTTTGAGCCTTTTTTTTTTTTTTTTTTTTTCCTTCATAAGAAAAAAAAAACTACTTAGTTTTTTGATACTTGCATTCTTGTATGAGCGAACAGCATGTAGATTCAGAAACTTTGATTAGGAAAATATGTTCAATGCTTTCATCATTTGTGTTATGTACGTTTCAGGTGCTGCATGTGCAAAATTAGTTGCTCAAAAATCAAAAGGAATGCCCGTCATTTCCATTTCTCTCTCAAAACTTGTGGGCTCTGCTGCCAGTGAGGCTATTGGAAATCTATCTCTTCAGCTCTTCGAAGAATTCAAAAGCATCGATGAGTCTTATGCAGCAGGTTGTCTTCTCATTTCCATGCAGCAATATGTGTGTAGTATGTAGAAGGTTGTATTCTCATTTACTTGCAGCAATGTGTGTGCGTGCACATGTGTTGTGAACTTGCATGTGCTTGAGTGGCCTTACGCCATCTATACTTATTGCATCACACTTATTTTTTGGCGATGACTGCATTTTTTAATCCCTTCTTTGTGCAGTACTGCTTGATGTGTCTACTTGTTAATTTTTGCCAATATTCTTTCCCCAATTATTATCCATTGCTTTGGCTTAGAATAGTCTTGTGCTGGGATTAACCCTTACTCCTTTCTTATTGTTGTCCCAGAACAAGAGCGCTCTGTTCAATTGCCAAAAGTGATATCAACCGAAAAGGTAAGCCTCCCCCTGTTATGCACTGTTCAAATTTTAGAGTATTTATGCTTCCCCCACATACTATACTGAAATTTGATCTTCCTATTCACATATGACAGTATAATTGATCTGCATCCTCCCTCATGCAAAGACTAATCATATATCATCATTGAGTTTTTGCACAATTTTGGTCTACATTTCTTCACAGTGCTGATGTAGCTTTTGGTGTATATTGAAAGTAGTGTCGTAAGTCTGTTATGAGCAATACTACAATTGTGATTTAGAAGCATGTGAGGTAATAGATGAATTGTCATCCTCACTCGTGCAAAGATAAATCATATATCATCATTAAGTTTTTTCACAATTTTGGTCTAATTTTTTGCACAGTGCTGGTGTAGCTTTTGGTGTCTATTGAAAGTAGTGTCATAAGTCTCTTATGAGCAATACTACAATTGTGATTTAGAAGCATGTGAGGTAATACATGACATGTGGTTTTTTTTGTTGGTTACTGAATGTTTGCTTATTTGCTAATTGGGAGTTCTCAATGAGATTACTTATAGTTATAGTTCTAGAATGGGATTTGTAATCATATCCGTAAGGAGTAGTTGCCATTAATTTATCTTACTGCTGTAATTACAAAAATATAATACTAGTTGAGTTGAAGCTCAAAAATCAGTCATGTATAACCATTTGAGTTGATTGCTGATTCCAAAATGCAGCCATACATCCGTCTGGTGTCCTGTGCTTGTCATTTTCAACTTAAGTGGATGCAGGGGGAAAAATTTGATGTAGGGATCATCCACTTTATAGTCAAATACGTCCTTCAATAATTAGTGAGAATGTTTAAACCAAACTCAAGCCAAAATTTATCCGTACATGAAAAACTTACACATAAATAGGTTCAGTTGTTGTTTGGTTTACCAAGAAGGCTGCCTGTAAAATGTGAAAGGGGTCAACAAGTTTTTCTTGTTATTCTGTTGCCCACAAGGAGATTGGTTTCAGACCAATTGGTGGTGATCTTAACCTCACACATTTAACAATTTGGTTTGGTCAGATAATCTAATAGATTGTCAATGTTATGCTATATTTAAAAATGTAATTATCAGCAACTTGATATCAGAATAGGTTATCTGACCTCTTGATTGGGGGAGAGTTTTGTTCTGATTGCCTATCGGGCTTTGGTCTTTTTGTAAATGTTTTAGTGTTTTGTTGGACTTCTTTTCTGTGTTGTTTAGAGTTTCTTTCTTTTACTAATAAATTTGTGTTTCTTAAAAAAAAAAAAAAAAAAAAGAATAGGTTATCTTACTTTATTGTTTTTTTTTTTTTTCTCTGAATAGAAACAAAATTTAATTGCTTTCATCAAACCATTAAAATACAGTTGATAAGAAGTCCACCTAAAACATCAATGTCCACAAAGATTGCAGCAACATACTTCTCTCAAGTAAAGCTAAGCTCATAGCCCAAACAGAATAAAAAACCATATTGTAGACAAAATTTACAAAGAACTGCCTTCCAACCCAAAAGAATATCAGAAACAGAAAAATCTCTGAACTCAGAAGAAACTGAAGCCCACAAGGAAAAATATCTAACTTTATCCCAAAGTTCTTCCACCCCAACGCCACTGTACTCTTCAAAGTCTTTTGGTATATTTCCATCCATATTACCCAAAAAGCAGCTGACGCCGTACAGCCCCAAAGCACTTTAGCCTTCTTGCAAATCCCCAACACCTTAGGCTTTCTCATATAGAAGAGAAGAGCATCCTGCTGGAATTACCCAACTTACAGATCTCTGTAGAGCTTCCACCAGACTTAAAGCAACTGGGCAATGAAGAAATAAATTATTTATGCTTCCCCTCCCCACTTCGTACACCAGTAAACACAAGATTTTGGTCTTTTCCTTTCATTCAAATCTCATGTGTTAACCATTCCATGCACCACAATCAAAGTAAGAACCTCAACCTTGGGTGGAACTTTTGCTTTCCAAATCATACCAGAGGGTAGAAAGATTGTATAATCGTGATTAACACTTAGAATTGCAGAAAGATTAACTCTTAAAACACTCTGAAGAGTCTAGCATCCTTCGTCTAGTATTAGCTCTATCTAGATGTAAACGAACATTTTCCAGAAACTCAGAAAATTCCCCCAGTTCAGCATCATTTAAATTCCTTCTAAACCCAAATCCCAGTTCAAAAGGTGCAAAGAAGAGTCAACCAAACTAGCAATAACGGAATTATGGTACCTGGACATGTTATAAAATATTGAAACAAATTTTGAAGCGCATTATTTGGCACCCCACTATCCTCCCATAACCTTACTCTAGCCCCATCAACACTACCAACTGAATAGCATCCAACAAAAACTTCATAGTCTTGAGAGATATCTTTCCACTGGCTTGGACTTGAGACCCTCACTACTAATTTTGCATTCCATCATTTTCATTAAGTTCACATTTACTCCTAATTACAGCATGGCACAACCATTCTCTCCAAGGGGTACCTCCAAAGCCATTTGCCCAAAAAGAGCTTTGTTTTCTCTCATGAGAATACCAACTCCCACCGTACCCCTCTCTTTATGTTGTGACACTAACTCCCACATGACCAAATGCTCCCTCTTACCTTCCTCAACACCTGCCCACAGTAAATTCCTCATCAAATTTTTCATTTTTGTAGCCACTCCACTTGGTATTTTGAACAATGACAGGTAATAGGTTGGTATACTTCCTGTGTTGTGTCAATAAAAGTATCTTATTTTCAAAAAAAGAAAAAAATTTTGGTATATTTCCAAGAATAACTCGAATCAAAGTTAATCTGCCCCTTGAGCCCCTCTTGATAGAAAAATCTTTTTCCATATGTACAATGTTTTTTCTACCTTTTTTACCACAGGATTCCAAAATCTATGTGCACTAGGGTTGCCTCCCAAAGGAGGTCCTAATCTTTCATAGGCCACGAACTACACCACAACCCCAAGCAGCATAATCTTTCCACTTCCTCTCTTCCGATTTTACTCCCACCAAAGAACAATTTAAGATTTATTAACCCTTAGCCTGAATAGGTCACAAAAAGAGCTTATTACTGATAATAAATTAAGCCAACTCGTCACATTTGCGGACACTGAAGATCATGTCATCAGAGTAATCTGCATCCATTCCCTCTCTACTTTGAAACCTTCTACTATGGTAGTATCCTTTGCCTTCTTTAATAATCTACTCAGTACGTATACAACCAAGGTAAAAAGATACGGTGACAATGGGTTGCTATGTCTCAAATCCCTGGAAGCACCAAACTTCCCTCTTGGATTCCCCCATTAATCATTATTGTGAAATTTACAGACTTTAAGCAACCCCCAATTGAATTCGACTATCTTAATGCCTAAGAAATGTGTTGCGATGCTAAAACTCCTTGAAATCTTTCTTGAAGCATGTCCCTCAAAACTCCTCTGTGCTCCCCGTCCCTCGCTCTCTCTCTTGCTTTTCATTCTGCATTCTCATGTCCATGAAAAGTCACTTTGTATCTTGCTATGTCCTTAACTCTTCTGACTTAATTTGCTATTACACTTCAGATAATAATAATAATAATGTTAATTGAACTAAGGCATTACTTTGGTTTGGCATAGTTCTCTCTACAGAGCTGTTCCTCTTCTTAAAGTTATAGTTTAAAATGTGAAATACTCTCAACAAGCCAGTCCTTTTACCCAATGGGAGTTTGTGCTTACTTTATGCTTTCAGGCTCATTTTTGAATTGTTGTGTGGGATTTTGTTGACCAGTAATGCACTTTCTCCAGAATAGTTAATTGATTAAACTTTAGACCCTGCGCTGCATATTACAGATTTATTAGCATGTTAGCATACCAGTTTATTCCTTACCCAACTCTGTTCCTTTTATCTGTCAGGATAGCAATGATAGTATGCACAGCCAACTGGAGCAGCATCCAAAGAGGCAAATGTTACAAAAGATCAGTTCCTCTGACAAAGCAGATGTTGCTGGACTATTCAGTAATGGTTTAAAAAATTCTCCAGGTGTGTGATGTAATTTTGTCCGCCTAAGAAGTGTCATTTTGGTGAAAAGTTCTGCATTTCCAAAGGGAAGCTTGCAATGTGTGCAGTGCATAATTGAACTTTATGATTAGTAAGATAATTTGCGAGAAGAATAAAATTGTGGATCATAATTGAACTGTCTTGTGCTTCTCCATATTGTCAGCCATGTATATCTCTTCTAGGGGCTTTGTTGCACTTCATATGATTAGGGAATAAAACATCCACATGTCTTCCCTGCTGATATTCATTCTCCCCATAAGCAATTGACATACGTTACATGTAAGGCAGAGGGCCTGTTTCTAACACATCTGTTTCTGTGTATTTTTGCATGGTTTATTGCTTGCAAAGGAGCTATGATTTTTAGAATTGTTTTCATGTACAATCAGAGAGCAAAATAAGCCTCTTCACTCTCAAGAAGTCAGTGATACAAAATGTGGAAAAAGAAGAAAAGGGAAGAAAAATTAAAAGTTCAGCTGCATATGTGTATCATACCATTATAGCCGATTTCTTAACTCTGTGAGCCAATTTAGTTCAGTCTTGAATAGAACTCATCCATCTCTGAAGACTCAATTATGATATTTTTTTAGTATATCTTCTTGCTGAGGGACCTATTTTCAATTTGTATTTTCTGTTCTTGCTTTTCTTGTTCCCTCAACATTGTTAGATTTACTGCGGACCGATTGACTTGTCTGCTACCTGCAAATAATTAGTTTCATACCATTTGTATTATTATCAAGTATCAACAAGACATTGATTTGTTAATACTGCAGATAAACATGCAGCTCGAGATACAAACTCAACAAAAGTTAGCAATCGGGTTGTGCCTGCATTTCGTAGGTAAGTTTTGCATCTCTAACATTGTTTACCACCTCTGTCCATTCCCTCCGAATTTCTACTGTCATATACCGTATCCATATGTTCTCTTCACGTTAATAACAGCATAATTATTTGACAGGACAAAAGTAAGAGGTGCCCTTCTGCAGGATACAGAAGATGAACACAAGTAAAAGCTAGGTTATTTGATAACTTTGGTGTGCAGCAAGCTCTATGAATTAATTATAAGTTTTTTTTTTATTGTTTCTAGTACAGTAGTCTAGATTTAGAATTCTGTTTTTCATGTTTATGAAGGATAAACGAAAAACATTTTCTTTATCTATATATTCCCTTGATTAAAACTTTTGTTTGAGCCAATGAAATTGATGGTGCTTGCATTTTTCTACCTACGGTAATTTGGAAGACCCTTTACTTTCTAGCACAAAAATTTACGCCCACCAACAACCTTGAGGCTCCCTGTATTTAGAATTTTGTATATTAGGCATTCTTATTAGTTTAGTCCAAACTAAATTGGAATTAAAGCTCTGCTAGGGAGGTCATATCTCCCAGAAGCGAGAGGAGGGTTAGTTTGTTTATTTATTTTGAATTATGTATCACCTCATTAGAAAAAAAAAATGTTATAAAACCAACAATCCCCTTGCCTAGTAGGATAACCAATCCCTTTACATGAACACCACCAATGCCTTAGTACGTAGACATAAGTCAATGTCTTGATGGAATCTTCAATAATGCTAGTATACCTTGACTTTGGAATATAAAGCAGTGTTGACTAACAGAAGCAATGTTGCACAGCCAGCTCCAATTTTGCAGCAGCATTGAGAATAGAAGCTTCAGAGTTGCTGCTCATGGATGATTGATTGATTTCCAGGAATACATACAGACACTGACAGACAATAATTCTGCTTGGATTATTTTACATTTATTTTGCTAGTTTTGATTATCAGAAAAAGAGATGCCTAATGCAGTCTCCATTTTATAGCAAAAGTATAAATAGATAAATTGACGCTGCCTTCTACAATAAGCATCCTCTTTGTCTCTTGCATTTGCTTTTCTTGCTGTGGAAGAAGGACAAGCAACCAGGTAAGGCATTACTATCAGAAAACCTGCATGTAAGGAGAGATGCACAGAATCCATTAGTTGTATTTTGGCATCGATCAGCTTCTATTATCAACATTTTCAATGATGTTCACTTTGGAGTTGTGCAGTTAACAATCCAAAATCACTTCTGCACATCTGAATGCATGGTTGGTTTTGTTTTCACTATCATATAAACAATGAATTTCGTAACAAAATCAGTGAAATACCTTGTTGTGCTTTTGTTGCTGCTACTTGTTCTTCTGGCTCCTGCAAGGAAAAATCTTACCACCCACCGATCTTTATGATTCTCAGGTCTCTGAAACGATGGAATTGGGGAAACTTTTGAGCGATTCCCAGCTGCTTTTGCTTTCTTCTTTGAGCCTAGAAAAGTTGGAAAGAACATCTTTATTAGGAAAGTTTCACATTGCATACTTGTAGTCCTTGATATCTGGCATGCCTTGTAGCTTTTCTTATTCTGCTTCCTGAGTTTTTGGGCTTAAATACAAACTTTTCTTTTCAACACCGATTTCAGTTTCTTCTTGAACCTCCTCCTGTGTACCATGTTTCTGATCATCATCAACAATATCCTTTAGAGAAAGTTCGAAACAAGACTCGGGCATGTTTTCAATCATTTCCATAAGTTCCCTCCTGCTGTCAAGAATGACTTGTCTTCTTGATGTGGGAGAAAGATTACTGTAGTGATGATGGTTGTGGGGGAGCAAAGGAGAAGACTCAAACTCATAGTTGATGCTACTCAAAGTGTTTGTTTCCCATGATGGTGGTGAGTAAGCACCCCAGAAATCAAACTCTTTTTCTTCTGCACTATCATGACTAGTGCTATGAAGTTTTTGACACTGATCAAGCATGGTATGGCGAGGGGTGAGTGAAACTGAAACATGAGACATGAAGTTTGTGATTTTGGGTGTGAGAGGAGTGGCTATGATATTGGGAATATTATAACTCATGATGAGGAAGCTTTGGTCATTGGAATCATTGCCATTTTCTTCACTTAAGTTAAAGTCATTTCCGTCTAAGATGGTAAGGTCAAGTGAACAGTCCAATTTTCCCCACTTGTCAAACTCAAAGGTTTTCTTCTACATAAACTTTATTGACTTTTTTTGCTTCATGTTCGTTGTCCTGTTACTACCAACATTTTTCCTTATTTATGATCACTGTGGAATCCCTTAAATATGCTTATTTAGAGAATTTCTTGTTTGGTCCATTGCACATTATATTTTGATGATCTCTTTTTTAGTTTTTTATAAAAAATTATTTTTACAAAAAATTAGGTTAATTGAAAATCATTTAACCATTGATTAAACGGTTACAATTTCAAGTGTTTATCGAAAATATTATTTCATTTATTTATTTGATCAAAGTTTGATAACTTAATGGTTTCTGATTTGTCTAATTTTTTGTAAAGATGATCTTTGAATATAGACCTAAAAAATAAACGGTTCGTTGAAATACGAAGTGGGCTCTATAAGGAATCCCTTAAATAAAATTATTTGAAGGATCCCTCAATAGAAGAAGGGGTTTGATGACCATAAAATGTTAACTCTTATTTTCAAGCAGATTAATGGTTGTATCACTTGTATGCAGTGCAATAATCAAATAGCAGACACCACATTACGCTCAACGCTCAGTAATGAATGGTTGATAACTCGAGCACCGAAAAAGAATGGTTGATAACTCATTTACAGATTTGTATTATATTATTAAGAAAGGCTTATTTATTATTAGAAATGAAGTATCCTACTGTGCTTGCCAGCTTCAGCAAAAGAAAAGAACAAATGAATTATTAGGTGCATGTTAACATTAAAGGTGACTATTCTGAGTGGCCAAAAAAAGAGGTCAGTATTCTGAACCATTTAATGGGTCAGGACTTGGTCTTAGTGATCAGAGTCAAAGTTAATGCATGGTCCGACATTTTGATATATAGGACTTGGGACCATATCTCCTGTAGTCACTGTTTTCATACTTGTGACAAATAACTTTAAAGACAACCTAGTTGGTCAACTTCAATATCGACTTGAAAAAGAAATAACGACATTGAAATGAAATGGAGAATAAGTACAACCTTTGGTGCAACAAAGCCAAATGGTGAAAAGGGAAGTGAAGAATACTAGAGCTAAACATCATCAGGGATCCATTAGTTAGACAATTCAAAGAAAGAGAGAGAATGAGATGTTTATATAGAGGTGTGGAAGAAATCCTTGTGAAGCAAGGCATAGGGGTGTGCGTCAAGGCTAGGGTTTTAAAACACTCATGGGCTGGCTGTAAGGTGCTCACGCATTGGGCTTAAGTGACATGCGAATGGCCCTTTAGGGTTTCACTTTTTACATGCGCATAGGCTGCATAGGCTTGGCGTGATGGGCTTGTTGCATGGGCTGCCACCTCACCATCTTGTCCCTTTGACTTCTCCTAGGCCCATGACCTATTTGATTTCATGACAAGGCATAGTTGACCCTTGACCATTGACCATTGATCATTGACTTTGACTTTCAATTTCGCCCCTCTGCCTATTGGATTTTAATTCATTTCTTCACCCCATTTGATTCCATGGATATCCAATACCTTCTAAAAGCTTCTGGAACCTTGATTTGATTGAGTTGAGTTTGACAAACTTTTCCTAGTCCTACTAAGATTTCTTATAGATGTAGGATTCCTTGTCTATTTCAACTTCTCATAATAACCATATTGCCCAGAGTGATTCCTAACATCATTAGGACTCTTTTCCTTAGTAGGGTTAGATTTCCTAGTTCAACCAGAAATTCCTGCTCCAATTAGAATTTCTCATTTCTGGCTTGACTGACAGGACCGCCCCCGGATTCCACCTTAAAACCCGAAGAGGTCTTGCGGGAATCCAAAATCAAGGAAAATCTTACCGAAAATTCGGCAGAACCTCCCTTGCAAATGGACTAACCCAAAAATTTCAAAACCTGTTAAAAGCACTTCTAAGACAGCAACCACCTCTACCACAATCAAAAAGGGTCTCAGACCCAACAATTTCACAGAAATCCAACTTAAAATTTGTAAAGTAATTATCAGAGCTTCTATTCTATTACAAGGAATTTCTACACCAAAAAATAAAATGACGCCTACTGGTCTGAGAAGGAATAGGGATGTAACCGCTTCGATGTGATTGGCTCGACCTCCACCAAAGCTACTACCTGTGGGGACAATTTAAAACAAAACAAGATCAACCATGAGACAACTCAGTGAGTGGACCTTTTAAGAAAACGAAATATATAATTAATTTATCCTTTTAGAAGTCTTAAAATAAACATCTTTTAGAAACCACACGATCGTTTTTGCAATCCCCCAGTTTTCAAAACCATATCGCAACCCATTTTCGAAAATCATCTCAAAACTCTTATACTTAAAACTCACACCATACTGGTACCCGTACTGTAGACAATGTCATGGCCACAATCCCACACATGGGCAGGCTCAAATCCTGGCCACAATCTCATACGGAGGGTCAATCTGCCAAGCAGGCTCACATCCTGGCCACAATCTTGTACGGAGGGTCGCTGCGCAGGAGCAGGCTCGTATTCTGGCCACAATCTCATACGGAGGGGTCACTCCGCACGAGTAGGCTCGTATCCTGGCCACAATCCCGTGCATTTAACACAGGCAGGCTCGATCGGTCAACACGTGCATTTACACAGCAGTTTTTAGAGACTCTTTTCACAATTCCCTTTTACAACCCAACTCATTAGACATGTTCCTTTCCGCAAATCACAACGTTTCAACACAAATCCACCATTAAATCAATGAAATCATAGACATTTAGAAACATAAATTTTTATAAAAATAAAGTCCACTCACAAATTGGGAAATCTAGTTTCGATCCTCCACCGGATCGTCACGAGCCACGGTCGCCTCGCCTGAAATAAGAAAATCATCCAAGGACAGCTTCATAATCTAAAAAGTGTCCAAATTCAATCTCAAATAAACTTTGGTCCACCCGAACAACCTCCACCTACCATAAATCGATAACCAACTAAAAAAAACATTTAAATTGCTGCTAGATAATTAATATGACAGCGGGGTGGTTAGAGCCACTGCCGTCATCACTCAAGTGGTGACATCGATATCGAATTCCAAAATTTCTCCAAAATCCACAACCTTTTCGATTCTAAACTTCGATTGGGGTTTCATATGAATAAATACTATCCGACAATGGTCCAAAATAAACTCCAGAACAAAATGTACAAGGCCAACCCGAAATGACCCATAATTCCTCAAAATCAAGTTCCTAAATACTCAAAAACTATCAATTCTCCAAGATTTCTTCGAACCATCAGTTCTAAACTTAATTTAAAGATTATTAGGGATGAGAATTGTACAAAAATACATACAACATCATCAAATTTCGAATATTTGATAGGAACTCGAACTGAGCCCTAAACCCCAATTTTCCAAAATCACAATTGCTCAAAATTGACAAGTAACACCATATGGGTTTGGAAGCCCATGAAGAAAGGAAGAAAACCCACTAACCAATTTCTTGATCGGAGCTCGAAGATGGCTGAAATCGGCAAGAGAAACTGGCGGCTGGGGGAGTTTTCTCCGGCGATTTCCTGCGCACAGGGGTGGCGGGCCAGCAAGGTGAGGCACAGAAAGGAACGGCCGGCTCCCAGGGGTCACGACGGTGGTCTCATGCCGCCGGGAAAGTGGTCGGAGGCTGTCCTCCAGTGTTGGTGTCGCGCGCACAGGGGGGAAGAGAGAGATGGGTGCGGGGAGAGAGAAAGAGATCGGGGGAGGAGAGAGAGAGAAGGGGGAGGCTGAGGTGGTGCCGTCGCCGCCTCCTAGCCGGACGGCGAGGGAAGCAAGCCGGAGAGAAGGAGAGTGTCCTAGAGGAGGGGCGTCGGGGAGAGATAACAGGGAGAGAGAGTGAGGCGTGAGAGGAGAGAGAAAGTCCAGAATTTTCTGGACCTTTGGGGTTTTTAAAACCCACTTTTATAAATTTACAAAATTGCCCCTCACTTCACATGTCCGTATCTTCCAAATCGTAGCTTGGAATGACGCTTGCTACGTGTCTATGAAATCGTGGAATCGAAACCTATCTAACAGACCCAAAGTCAAAATCGAAAACCCATTCATTTTAAAAGTCAACTTTGGGTCAAGTCCAATTAAAAATTTAACCCAAAACCCTTTTTATTTCTCAATTAAATTCCCAAATTATTTAGGATAAAAAAAACTTGAAAAGGTACGAGTCTCTCAAATCCATTTCCCACTAAACCTCTACATGGCCAATACGAATAAAAATTAAAATTTCTCCCGAATTTTGGGTCGGGTCGTTACAACTTTCCCCCCTTATAAAAATTTCGTCCTCGAAATTTAGTGGAAGTCAAAAACATCCTCTTCCCAACTTACCAACTAACTGTAAACCAAACTTCTAGATTCTATAACAGCCTTTAAGTGATAGAGGAAAGTGTGTGGTACCAGGACTCAATAAAATACATGCATTTTGCCCAAAGATAGAAATCGTACCCATCATGACTTCCGGTGAAGCCAAAGCATCCTGGTGCGTCATAGCGAAGACTCTGCCCTGGCCCTGGGACGTCCTGGCTGACCCCTCTGCTGTCCTCCACCCTTGCTGACATGGCTGGACTGAATACCACCACTCGACGTAGTACCCGCAGTCTGCACTACTCTTTGCCCCTGACTCTGGCCCCCGGAAGTCAATCCCAGAGGAAGGGCTGAACCTGAAACTCCTCCAATTCCCTGTTGTAACTTTGGGCACTCCCTCACAAAGTGACCCGTCTGCCCACAAAGTGACCCGTTTGCCCACAATGATAACATCCAGCACTACTCACGTGACATACCCCAGTGTGGTACCTACCACATGTGTTACATGCTGGGCGACTTGCCCCACGATGGCGTCTATCTTGGGACCCGCTCGACTGTGCTGAGCCTCGACCCGAACTACCCACAGACTGATGGGTGTGACTCTGTCTTTGCCCAGATCCTCCACTATCCCTAAAGCCACATCTGAAACCTCCGAATTCACCGCTCCCAGAAGAAGTGGAACTGAAACTGCCCCTCTTGGATGATCCTTAACTAGGACCACCCGCTGTAGTACTCGAAAAAGGGCGACGTCTCGCCTCGCTGCTGCCCCATTCAGCTAAAGATCTCTCAACTCTCATGGTAGCATCTCCCAGTAAAGAGAAAGTGGAGTGGTTAGCTGCAGTGACTGCCGTGCGAATGGAGTCCTTCAAACCCTCCTCAAACTTTGAGCATCTATCTGTCTCTTCTGCCACAAGTGCTGGGCAAAATCTAGAAAGCTCAGTAAACTTCCTCTCATACTCTGCTACTGTCATAGAACCCTGTTTCAACTTCAGAAACTCCGCCCTCATCTCGTCGCAATAAACTCTGGGATAGTATTTTTCATAAAAAGCTCTCCTAAACCTATCCCAAGAAATCTCAGCTGTCGTGAGTCCCAATCGCTCAGAGTCCCACCAGTAATAAGCATCACCCACTAACAGGAATGTAGCCAAAACCAACTTCCGGTCATCAGGGCATCCCATGACCTCAAAGATCCTCTCAAGTTGTATCATGGTGCACCGGGTTATTCAAATAAACAACCCGGTAAGCTCACTAGAGCTCGTATGAGTGAGATGACGAGATAATGATTATCCTCAATAAAAATCCTCAAGTTCCATACTTAATAATAATCCACAATAATATCCATAAATATTCAATCATATAATAATTGCATCACGAATTATCCAAGTATCAAGATAAATCATAAATCCTTGTAATCAAATCATAATCCCACAAAAAATAATAATAATCTTTATGTCATTCAAATGCCTAAACGTCAACTATTAACCTCAATCTCGAATCGTTCACTTTCTAACTCATAACCTCAATACATAATTCGTTCATCAATGTCCATCCTCAAGATTCAAGCCTACATTTTACCAAGTCCTAGCCAAACCAAATCCTAGTAAACGAATGCACACAAGCACACAAAGCAACAAAATAGACTATCTAATTTCACTCACAGTCTAACCACGCAGAAAAACCGAAATGCCCTTCTTGGTTCCTTTGCTCGGATATCAAATCCGGCAGCATGACGGCATCGAGAATGCAATTTCCCGAGCCCGTGTACCTGTTAAGACCAGACAACCAAATAAATGTTGAGTGCTCATTTTACACTATTTTAAGATACTAACTCCCTAACTCAGAGTGCAAGAACTCGATACTTTGTGTGTTTTTAGTTTGTTTTTGTTTTTATAGGATAAAATGAGCAAAGAAGAGAAAAGAAGCCAAAAGGACCATTTTTAGACATTTCTTGGTCAAACTAGGAAAACGAGGGAAATCCTGGTCAAACCAGGAAAGGGGCCGAAATCCTAGTCGAATGAGGATTCCTAGTCACACTAGGAAACATCAAGTTCAGAACCATCATTGCGGGGCCAGAAATGTGAAATCCTGATTGGAACAGGAAATCCTGGTTGAACTAGGAAACCTAACCCAACTAGGGAAAGGAGTCCTAATGACACTAGGAGACCCCAGGGGCAATATGGTCATTACGAGAAGTCGAAATGGATAAGGAATCCTTCATTTACAAGAAATCCTAGTCACACTAGGAAATGTTGGTCAAAGTCAACTCTACAAAGTCAAGGTTCCAGAAGCTTCTAGAAGGTGGTGGACATCCATGGAAATAAATGGAGGGAAGAAATGAATTCAAATTCAAATGGAAATGAGGGACAAAATGGGAAGTCAAAGTTAATGGTCAAGGGTCAACTATGACAAAGTCAACAAGTCAAATGGGTCATGGGCCTATGCAATGCCGAAATCTGAAGGGGCCATGCATGCATGCATGCGCCAGCCCAAGAGGAAGCCCAATGCGCTAGCCCAAGACTAGCAGCCATGCGCAAGCACTAAACCCTAGGGGCTGGCGTGTGTCACTTAAGCCCAAAGCCAAAGCCCTTGCCGCAAGCCCAATGCTCTCCTAACCCTAGCTGCTGCCGCACTTTCTTGTCCTTGCCTCCCAAGGAATCCTAGCTGGAAAAAGAAGTCAAAACCTTGGAAAATAGAGCACCAATTTCGACAGCCATTCTGTACTTCTTCAGAATGAATCAGGTAGCATGCCATATATGGTTGGAAAGATACGGATGTTAGCTTCGCAGGGAATTTTACGGATTTAAATTCTGAGTTTTCTAGCTCAAGATATGGCCATTTTAGTGGAGGTAGCGCAGCAGTTCCGCGAGCTGAAAAGGGAGTTACGCCCAAAAAGAGCCCAAATCAGTCCAAGGCCCATGCTTGGCCGAAAATTATAAGCCTTGGTGTGCAAGGAATGCATTTATCCCACATTGAAGAGAAAGAGAAATCTCAGCCCCACTCTCCTCTATAAATACATCTTTATAACTCAAGGAGGGGCTCTCTTCTCTTTAATTTTTCAGAAACCCTAGCAGCCTCCCTCTTTCTTGCCGCACACCCCTATCTTTCTTCTCTCTTCCTTTTATTTTTCTGCATCAAACCCTAGCAGCCACCATCACATCTCTTTCTCTTCTCTTGCCGTATCCACCATCATCTCTTTTCTTTATTTTTCTGCTGCAGCCACTTTTCTTTGTTTTTCTTTTATTTTGTGCTGAACTTAAGGAGGAGGAACAAGTCTTGCTGCAGCCACCACCACCTAGTCACGCCTCCACCTTGCTGCCACCTTGCCGAGCACCTCAGCCACCTTGCCGTGGAGCCCAAGGCCTAGTAGCACCATTACGACACCACCCTTGCAGCCGCATCATCTCATGTTGTCATCTCGCCTTCACCTTGCTGCCTCGGCTTGGTTTCTTCTTCCCTTTCTTTTATTTTAATTGTTTTAATTATGCATTATTTATTTATGGTTTTAATTATGTGTAACTGAATATTGGGCTAGGGCTAGGATGAAGCCCTAGCGATGCTGTTTACTCTCACTATGGATTATTGATTTTTAATTATTTACATGTTGACAAATCTTGGATCTCTGTTTAAATTGAATCTATTTGTTTCGCATCTTTGACTGATCACCTTAGGTTGCATGCATCTAGATATATGTTGTGAAACTAAATAAGCTCGAAAGGATGATAGTTTCAATAGGCAACAAGTGGATATCCTAAGATAATATTCATGAGAAAAGAGATCATAGATGACATACAGTACATTAATTTGGAGCCATGCGCTATGTGTTTGTCACTCTCACAGATCGTAACGACTCTTGCATGGGTAACAGCTGCCTTAGCTTAGAACTAGGGAACATGCAAGTTAACTGGCTAAGGAAGGCCCAAGAAGCTCTTAGTTTATGCACAGTAAGGGGAGTAATTGCTAAAAGTAACTAGCCAAACCTTTTAGTAGACGAACTTTGTTGACATGTTTATATATTGATTGTTAATATCCATAGTAGAGTGAATGGTATGCTAGTGGTGGATTCTGACCCCTAGTGTTTCTTTATTATTGTTTTATCCAAATTCATTCAGTTGTTCTTTTTAAGTTTTGTCATTTATCTGTTAGTTTGTCTAGTCTCAAAAACCAATCAAAACCCCCCATTTGCGTGTGTGAGTTAGAGTTGATTTAATCTAATTTAATTAAGTTAGTGATCATAACACTAGTACAATTCCCTGTGGGATCGACCTCGTATTTGTAAGCTTTGCTACTCCGCGATTCGTGCACTTGCGAGTTAACCTAGAGCTCAGAAAAGGTTATTTAATTTGCTCTAGGAAAACATACAACAAGTTTTTGGCGCCGTTGCCGGGGAATTGTTATTTGTGTTGATTGCTAGTTTAATTATCTTTAGTTAAGTCATTTTAGTTAGGTTTTATTTTCTGTTTTTATTTTTGGTTCTCACTGATTTCTCTTGTTTCTAAGGTACAATGGAAGAATCAAATTCGAAGATCACTCCTCTTTCACGCGTAGAAGGCCAAAAGGTGTTGAGTGCGTACAAGGGAAGGCCGAGACTAAATTGGACACCATTAAGGATGAGGTCGACTCTTGTGTCACCGAAAGGAAGTGAATCTGAAGAAGCATACAAAGAGGAGAAATCAGAAGAGGAAGTCGAGGAGACCTTGCAGCCGAAAGCATCTCAAATGAGAATACCTTTGAGTGATTATTCGTCTCCAACGCTTCTAGCTCAACCTACGTGCATTGTTTACTCTCAAGTGGAAGCTGATTTTGAACTTTCAAGTGGGACAATCAAACTTCTTCCATCATTTCATGGGTTAGAAGGAGAGGATCCCTACGTGCATATCAAGGAATTTCATGCAATATGCGAGATTGGCAAGCTGAGGGGGTTGAGCGATGATCAAAGAAAGTTAAGGTTATTTCCATTCTCTCTTAAAGATAAAGCTAAACATTGGTTGTTTTCCTTGCAGGTCGCTTCTATTAGAACATGGGAAGAATTGGCATCTAAGATTCTTCTGAGGTTCTATCCAGTTAGCAAGACTATCATTATGAGAAAGCAGATCTTAGGGTTTACACAATCAGAGGACGAAGTGTTTCATGAGAGTTGGGAAAGGTACCAAGAGCTTCTGACTTCGTGTCCACACCATAATTTTGCCCCATGGATGCAGATTGAGTATTTTTATGAGGGTTTATTGGATCAAGATCGTAATATGGTGGACATGACATGTGGAGGAGCACTGAAAAAGAAGACTTTTGAGGAAGCATGGACACTCTTTGACACATTGGCGTTGAGTTCACAGCAGTGGAATAGACGGAAAAGAGTGGAAAAGAAATCAGCTATGGAAGTTGAGATGTCTGAGCTTAAGCAGATGATGCAGGTTCTGATGGAAAATCAAGGAGCTAAGCCATCACGTGGAGAGTCATGTTTCGAGGTTGAAAAAGTTCAAGTTAGACCAAGTGTACAGTCCCCTGTTAAGCAACGAAGTACTTATTTGGAGGACATGATGGCTGCATTAGCCCAGAGTACAACTTCGATGTCTGATAATACCAAGTCGTTTATGAATAAGACTGAAGAGCAGTTGAGTGTCACAGCTAAAGCTATCTCGAATTTGGAAGCCCAATTGGAACAAGTGACTTTAACCTTGGATAAAGTGGTAAAGGGTGCACCAATTCAAGATAAGGCCGAAGCAATCACTACTTTGAGAAGCGGGAAAGTAATTGATAACAAAGTGGGCACTACTCGAGAGGATAATTCAGGCAATGAGGATGAAGTTGAGATGCTAGGTCCTGAACAAGTGGAAAAGTACAAGAGGGATAAAGTTAAGGTTAAGGATGAGGAAGAGGAGGAAAGAAAGAAGCAAGAAAAGCACATTGCTACGCGTGCTAGCAAGAAGGCCGAGATCACTTCTTCTATTCCAAGAGCTCCATTACCTTTCCCTCAACGTCAAAGGAAGCAGAGTAAGGACGAGCAAGCTAAGGAAATTTTGGAGATGTTTAAGAAATTGGAAATCAACATTCCTTTACTTGATGCTATTCAGCAGATTCCTAAGTATGCCAAGTTTTTGAAGGAATTGTGCACACACAAGAGGAAATTCAAAGAGCATGAGCAGGTGTGTCTGAGTGAAGAAGTAAGTGCTGTTTTGCAAAGGAAGTTGCCACCAAAGTTGAAAGACCCTGGCAGTTTTACAATTCCATGTTTGGTTGGGGATCACAAGTTTGAGAAGGCATTGTTGGATTTGGGAGCAAGTATTAATTTGATGCCGTATTCAGTTTTCGCACAGTTGGGCATAGGAGATCTTAAACCTACTAGTGTTACTCTTCAATTGGCAGATCGTTCAGTAAAGGTTCCAAAAGGTGTGGTTGAAGATGTGCTGGTCCGGGTTGCAGATTTGATCATGCCCGCTGATTTTATCATTCTTGAAATGGAGGATACCCCAATTAGAGGGAATGAGCTACCGATCATATTGGGAAGACCGTTCATGGCCACAGCGAACACCAAGATTGATGTGAGTAATGGGAAGTTGACAATGTCTGTACTTGGTGAAACGGTTGAGTTTGATGTTTTTGGTGCAATGAAGTATCCAAAGGAGGAGGATGATTGCCTAAGGATTGATAGTTTGGACCCATTGGTTGAGGAAGTGGGCGAAACTAATCTTGCAGAAGATACATTGGAGGTTGCTTTGGGAGCACTCGAGTCTAGTGAGTTGGATGAAAACGTGGAAACAACTCCTACACGTTTGGAGGGCAACCGACCTCTCAGGAATAAGTGGTTCAACCAGTTTGAAATGCTAGTACCCACTAATCAGAAGACACTTCCTTCTATTGAGCAAGCACCTAAGTTGGAGCTGAAACCGTTACCGGAGCATTTGAAATATGCATTTTTGGGAGAAAATGAGACCTTGCCTGTGATCATTGCAGCTAATTTGAGTGCAAGCGAGGAAGAAAGACTTTTGAGAGTTCTGAAGGAAAATCGGTTAGCATTGGGATGGACCATAGCCGATATCAAGGGAATCTCACCCACAGTTTGTGTGCACATAATTTTGCTTGAGGAAGAGTCTAAGCCTACTCGTGATGCCCAAAGAAGACTGAATCCAACTCTGAAGGAAGTTGTGCGTAATGAGGTAATCAAATTGTTGGATGTTGGTATTATTTATCCTATCAGTGATTCGAAGTGGGTTAGTCATGTTCAAGTGATGCCGAAGAAAAGTGGTATTACTGTGGTGAAGAATGAGCATAATGAGTTGGTTCCCCAAAGGACGCAAACCGGTTGGCGTGTTTGTATTGACTATCGGAAGCTTAACACCGCAACAAGGAAGGATCATTTCCCTTTGCCATTTATCGACCAGATGTTGGAAAGGTTGGCCGGCCATAGTCACTATTGCTTTTTGGATGGGTACAGTGGGTACAATCAGATTGCTATTGCACCCGAGGATTAAGAGAAGACCACGTTCACATGTCCATTTGGTACATTTGCATATAGGAGGATGCCATTCGGATTGTGCAATGCGCCTACAACATTTCAGAGATGCATGATGTCTATTTTCTCTGACATGGTGGAACGAATCATTGAGGTATTTATGGATGATTTTTCTGTTTTTGGTTCGTCTTTTGATGCATGTCTGGATAACTTGTCTTTAGTTCTGAAAAGATGTCAAGAAGCCAATCTAGTGCTTAATTGGGAGAAATGTCACTTCATGGTTCAACAAGGGATAGTATTGGGTCATGTGATTTCAAAAGAGGGCATACAAGTTGAAAAACCCAAGATTGATGTGATACAGAGATTGCCGCCTCCATCGAGTGTTAAGGAAGTAAGAAGTTTCCTAGGCCATGCTGGGTTTTATAGGAGGTTCATTAAGGACTTTTCTAAGATTTCTAGGCCTTTGTGCACCTTATTGCAAAAAGAGGTGAATTTCGAGTTTAATGAGGATTGCTTGATTGCATTTAACAAGTTGAAGAAGCTACTCACTTCTGCTCCGATCATTATGCCACCTGATTGGAACTTGCCGTTTGAGCTTATGTGTGATGCAAGTGACTATGCTGTTGAAGCTGTTTTGGGTCAGAGAGTTAATAAGCTGCCACATGTGATTTATTATGCAAGCAGGACTCTGAATGATGCACAGTTGAACTATTCTACTACAAAGAAGGAGTTGCTTGCTGTGATCTTTGCCTTGGAGAAATTTAGAAGTTATTTGATTGGGTCTAAGATCACCATCTACACGGATCATGCCGCTCTCAAGTATCTACTGAATAAGAAAGACGCCAAGCCGAGGTTGATTAGATGGACTTTATTGCTACAGGAATTTGATATTGAGATCAAGGATAAGAAAGGTTGTGAGAATGTGGTAGCAGACCATTTGAGTAGACTCGTCAATGAGGAACAGTCTGAAGAGGACACACTACCGTTACGAGAGTCATTCCTGGACGAGCAGCTTTTCGCCATTTTGACTACTCCATGGTATGCTGACATAGCTAATTATTTAGCAAGTGGAGTGTTGCCCAATGATCTGACACACTACCAAAGGAAGAAGTTTTTGCATGATGTCAGACAATATGTGTGGGATGATCCTTATTTGTTCAAATATGGGTCAGATCAGTTGATAAGACGATGTGTACCGGAAATGGAGCAAAGGAATGTCATTGAGATGTGCCATTCTAAAGAGTGTGGAGGCCATGGTGGAGGAACTAAGACCGCTTACAAGATTCTTCAAGCAGGTTTCTTTTGGCCCACTATCTTTCATGATTGTC
>QANW01007049.1:161536-197257 GCA_003254865.1 Dryas drummondii
TTCGAGTGTTTCCCTATGGTACAGTTGAACTCAAGAATCCGAAGAATGGGAACACATTTAAGGTTAACGGTCATCGTGTGAAGCCTTTCCTTGAACCTGATTTTGAGCTGAACCAAGAGAAGATTGATTTCTAGTACAAGACTATGTCTGGCTGAAGACGTGAAACTTAGCGCTTCTTGGGAGGCAACCTAAGGGATGGATGACGACGAGGAGGTGATTTGGTACTTATGCATGGGCGAGCCCTTTCACACCAGCCAAGGTACGTTTTCACCCTCTTTTCGCTCATTTAAGTAGATTTGTTTTATTTATTGTTTTTCCCTTCCTCTGTTTATTATATTGTGCATTACATTTGTCTTTCATTTAACATTGAGGACAATGTTTCTTTTAAGTTTGGGGGTGGGGAATGCATTGCATTTTTGAAAAAAATAAAAATAAAAATTTTTTTGAGTCTTTTTGTTTATTTTGTTGTTTTGAGTCCCCAACTGATTGATTTTATGATGTATAGCTATTATGAGCATGTCTAGCTTGACTATATAGTATGAATTCTTCTATCTCTAGTATTGGTTCATAACATGCTTTACAACTCTATGGACTTGTGGCCTTGTTTTCATAAACTTAAGTGATAACTTACATGACTAGAGATGCATATACTTAATAGAGTAGACTTGTATGACCTAAGTGAGCTTTTGAGCCCTGTACTTCAATTCTTGAGTGTTGACATTACTCTAAAATTTTCGTTTCATATAAAGTCGTTGTGATCTCATTATTCTTTCTTTTGATTAAGTACTTGGAATATAATTGTGAATCAATGAGCTAGAACTTCTCTTTTAATCTATTCAAAGCATGGATATAACTACATGAATCTTAGGAAATGATAGTAGGCCTTTTTGTTTTTAACCCATAGCTTAAGGCCTACCCTATGTTATAACCCTAGTCAAACATTTTGAGCCTAATGACCTTTTCTTTGTTCACCCCTATACCAAACCCTAAGTTTGGGGGAGTTTCACTCCTCTACCCGTTTACCTTACCTATGAATTTGCATGGAGTTGGTGAAAATGTGAGGTTGAAAAGAAATGTCTATGCGTAGCTTGATGTAAAAGGAAAATGAATTGCGCTTAAGAGTGTTTGTCGTTCCCTTTNGTCGTTCCCTTTTAAAAAAAAAAAAATCAAGAATCAGAAATCAAAGGGAAGGGACGATTTCAAAAGATGGAAGTGGAAAGGTGTTCGAATTTGAGCTATGAGTACAAATTATGCAAAGAATGCCTCTATTGATTTCCTTGTGCAAATTCATAGTATGTAGCCCGTTGTTCTCCCTTTCATTTCAATACCCTATCCTAACCTAAGCCTCCATTACAACCCTTATAAAAGCCCTACTTGATCTTGGGAGAATTGTAGTTCATAATGTGGAGTCTAGATTAAAGGGAAGCCTTTGGTTATTGATTCTATTCCAAGTATTTTAATTCCTTCTATTGAGATCAATGTTTTTGTTTCATTGTGCCTTTCTTTCATGATTAATATGTGAGTTTTTTGCATTAGTTTATCATATCATCTCTCACATATACTTGAGTGTACATGTCAACCCAATCTCTGAGCGTTTTATTGTTGAGAGCATGCATTAGTGAGAATTGGAGTTGAATCTATTTTGTGTATGCTGATTTAGTCTTGTTTGTCTAACCACTTGAGTTTGTGTCAAGGATGGTCTATATATTTCATGGAGGAGTAAGGTATGTTAATTGAAACATTATTAGAGATTGAGGAATAAATTTTATATGTATCTTGCTTGATTATGCTATTTATCGCTGTGCTTATGAAATCATGTGTTGGATGTTTTGAGTCTGTCTTGAGTCTTTTCTTTATTCTTTTTGCTCGAGGACTAGCAAAATCTAAGTTTGGGGGTGTGTTGAGTGCTCATTTTACATTATTTTAAGATACTAACTCCCTAACTCAGAGTGCAAGAACTCGATACTTTGTGTGTTTTTAGTTTGTTTTTGTTTTTATAGGATAAATGAGCAAAGAAGAGAAAATAAGTCAAAAGGACAATTTTTAGACATTTCCTGGTCAAACTAGGAAAACGAGGGAAATCCTGGTCAAAGCAGGAAAGGGGCCGAAATCCTAGTCGAATGAGGATTCCTAGTCACACTAGGAAACATCAAGTTCAGAACCATCATTGCGGGGCCAGAAATGTGAAATCCTGATTGGAACAGGAAATCCTGGTTGAACTAGGAAACCTTACCCAACTAGGGAAAGGAGTCCTAATGACACTAGGAGACCCCAGGGGCAATATGGTCATTACGAGAAGTCGAAATGGATAAGAAATCCTTCATTTACAAGAAATCCTAGTCACACTAGGAAATGTTGGTCAAAGTTAACTCTACAAAGTCAAGGTTCCAGAAGCTTCTAGAAGGTGGTGGACATCCATGGAAATAAATGGAGGGAATAAATGAATTCAAATTCAAATGGAGATGAGGGGCAAAATGTGAAGTCAAAGTTAATGGTCAAGGGTCAACTATGACAAAGTCAACAAGTCAAATGGGTCATGGGCCTATGCAATGCCGAAATCTGAAGGGGCCGCGCATGCATGCATGCGCCAGCCCAATGCGCCAGCCCAAGACTAGCAGCCATGCGCAAGCACTAAACCCTAGGGGCTGGCGTGTGTCACTTAAGCCCAAAGCCAAAGCCCTTGCCGCAAGCCCAATGCTCTCCTAACCCTAGCTGCTGCCGCACTTTCTTGTCCTTGCCTCCCAAGGAATCCTAGCTGGAAAAAGAAAATAGAGCACCAATTTCGACAGCAATTCTGTACTTCTCCAGAATGAATCAGGTAGCATGCCATATATGGTTGGAAAGATACGGATGTTAGCTTCGCAGGGAATTTTACGGATTTAAATTCCGAGTTTTCTAGCTCAAGATATGACCATTTTAGTGGAGGTAGCGCAGCAGTTCCGCGAGCTGAAAAGGGAGTTACGCCCAAAAAGAGCCCAAATCAGTCCAAGGCCCATGCTTGACCGAAAATTATAAGCCTTGGTGTGCAAGGAATGCACTTATCCCACATTGAAGAGAAAGAGAAATCTCAGCCCCACTCTCCTCTATAAATATATCTTTAGAACTCAAGGAGGGGGCTCTCTTCTCTTTAATTTTTCAGAAACCCTAGCAGCCTCCCTTTTTCTTGCCGCACACCCCTATCTTTCTTCTCTCTTCCTTTTATTTTTCTGCATCAAACCCTAGCAGCCACCATCACATCTCTTTCTCTTCTCTTGCCGTAGCCACCATCATCTCTTTTCTTTATTTTTCTGCTGCAGCCATTTTTCTTTGTTTTTCTTTTATTTTGTGCTGAACTTAAGGAAGAGGAACAAGTCTTGCTGCAGCCACCACCACCTAGTCACGCCTCCACCTTGCTGCCACCTTGCCGAGCACCTCAGCCACCTTGCCGTGGAGCCCAAGGCCGAGTAGCACCATTGCGACACCACCCTTGCAGCCGCATCATCTCATGCTGTCATCTCGCCTTCACCTTGCTGCCTCGGCTTGATTTCTTCTTCCCTTTCTTTTATTTTAATTGTTTTAATTATGCATTATTTATTTATGGTTTTAATTATGTGTAACTGAATATTGGGCTAGGGCTAGGATGAAGCCCTAGCGATGCTGTTTACTCTCACTATGGATTATTGATTTTTAATTATTTACATGTTGACAAATCTTGGATCTCTGTTTAAATTGAATCTATTTGTTTCGCATCTTTGACTGATCACCTTAGGTTGCATGCATCTAGATATATGTTGTGAAACTAAATAAGCTCGAAAGGATGATAGTTTCAATAGGCAACAAGTGGGTATCCTAAGATAATATTCATGAGAAAAGAGATCATAGATGACATACAGTACATTAATTTGGAGCCATGCGCTATGTGTTTGTCACTCTCACAGATCGTAACGACTCTTGCATGGGTAACAGCTGCCTTAGCTTAGAACTAGGGAACATGCAAGTTAACTGGCTAAGGAAGGCCCAAGAAGCTCTTAGTTTATGCACAGTAAGGGTAGTAATTGCTAAAAGTAACTAGCCAAATCTTTTAGTAGACGAACTTTGTTGACATGTTTATATATTGATTGTTAATATCCATAGTAGAGTGAATGGTATGCTAGTGGTGGATTCTGACCCCTAGTGTTTCTTTATTATTGTTTTATCCAAATTCATTCAGTTGTTATTTTAAAGTTTTGTCATTTATCTGTTAGTTTGTCTAGCCTCAAAAACCAATCTAAACCCCCCATTTGCGTGTGTGAGTTAGAGTTGATTTAATCTAATTTAATTAAGTTAGTGATCATAACACTGGTACACTTCCCTGTTGGATCGACCTCGTATTTGTAAACTTTGCTACTTAGCGATTCGTGCACTTGCGAGTTAACCTAGAGCTCAGAAAAAGGTTATTTAATTTGCTCTAGGAAAACATACAACAATAAATACACACATAATTCACAATTACGCCACTGAACGACTGAAACGGGCGGCCGCCACCCTACACGGTGGCTGCCCGGCCTAGAACAGCACCCAAGACAGTTCAAAAACAACAACGAACCTTGAATTATGGTTTCTGGAGGTTCCGAAGAGGCACACCGACGAAGAAGACCACCCAAATCGCCGCCACACAAGGCGGAGCTACAGTGGCCGTCGCTGCAAAATAGGGAAATCAAAATCGAATCACAAATGGCTCAAACTAAGTACATAGACACAAAGGAGACGTCGAGAGGAGCCAAAACGATACCTGGGTCGACGACCAAAACTCGTCGGAAATGGCCGAAATTGGCGGCGGAAGTCGGCGGCTGACTTGGCTTCTCGAGCTCATTGCTCTGTCGTGTAGCCTCGTATGGACGAACGGAGCCCATGGCTAGACTCACGATGACGAGGGGAACAAAGCCCAGTAGGTCTGGCCATCCAATTTCTGCCGGAACAGTGAAATCGCGGTGGTGCAGCCGCAACCTTTGTTGCGTCGAATCGTCGTCGTGGAGCGTCACCAGAGTGAAGGAAGGGCATGGGAAGACTCGCCGTGGCCTGGGGAAGAGGACACAGGTGGTCTGGCGCCGCAACTCCGTCGGAAAACACAGATCGCCGGCTAGAGCATCTTCTCTGTCTTCGCGTTGATTCGTCGCGATGGTGGCTCAAGTGGGTGATCAGTGGCCAGGGGAAGGAAGAGGGGAGGACCAAACACCCAGCTCATCCGCCGCCGGACGAGCCACCACGCGCCGGTGGCAGGCGCAACGAAGGTGAGAGGCGCGAGAGAGACCGAGAGAGAGACAGAGAGAGAGAGAGAGAGAGAGAGAGAGAGAGAAAGAGAAAGAGAGAAATGAGGAGAGAGAACTGACTTTTGGGGTTTTAAAACCCACCTTTGTAAAAATTATAAGTTTGCAACTCGCTTCAAAAGCCCGTATCTTTCAAACCGTAGCTCCGATTGACGCATGCCGCGTGTCTACGAACTCGTGGACTCAAGACCTTTCCAACATGCCCAAAGTCAAATACGAAAGTGCATTAGTCTTAAAAGTCAACTTTTGGGTCAAGCCCAGTTTAAAACAAAAATAAAAAATTAAACCAAAACCTTTTAAAATTTTCAAATTAATTCCCAAAATCCTTAAAATAAATTCGCAAAATATTTAAAATAACTCCTTGAAAAATATGGGGTCTTACATTGACAATGATGATTCTAGACTTGATGTTTCCTCTTGTGGCTAGGAATTCTCATTTGACTAATATTTCTGCTCTTTTTATAGTTTGACCAGGAAATGTCCCAAAACGGCTTGTTTTGCTCATTTTTCATATTTATGCTTCATTTGACCTAAAAACACAAAAACAAGATAACAGACACAAAAGTATCGAGTTCTAACACTCTAGGTTAGAGAATTAGTATCACAAAATGATGCAACATGCACACTCATCACCTTCCTTATGCATTTTTCGTGATCGGTCGGAGCAACATCCCATTGTTTTTAAAACACGATTTTTAAGTTTTTTAAATGATTTTTTAGTTGTCCTATTAGGTTTAGGATACATAATTAAGTTGTGTTTTGAGCCCTTTATTTATTGATTGATAAAAACACTTTTGTGCGCCTTTTGAGAATTTGATTTTGGAGAAATTAGGGCTAGAGAAAAAAGTTACTTTTGAGAACTTAACAATCATACTTTGAGTGCATATTGATTGAGAGTTAGGTTAGTGCATACACATAGATAGTTTCAATACATTGTTCCATGTGAATCTCTTGAGGCTATCGATTTCATTCATCTACATCATTTTATCCAAGACTCGACCATTGAAGGACTGAAGTCGAGTTAACTTGAGCATCGAAGGACTGAAGCTAAGTTGACTTGAGCATCGAAGGACTGAAACCAAGTTCGTGAGCACTTGTTCGAAGAACCTTGACGAGCAGGTCTCCGTGCAATCTTTTATCAGAAAAGCTCTGCAAGTGACTTGAGGTTAGTAAATCTTAAGAATGACTCTAAGGTTTGAATCGAGTCACTGTTTGTATGACAGGACCGCCCCCAGATTTCTATCCTAAAACCCGGAGTGAATCATGTGGGATCTAATACAAAGGAAAATTTTACCTAAAATTCGGCATAACTTCCTTTGAAATTGGACTAACCCATACTTATAAAACCTATATAAAACACTTCTATGTTTTTCAGTCACCTTTACCACAAAACAACAAGGGTCTCTGACCCGTCCAAAGATAAAATACAACATCATACAACCAATTTCCACAAGTTATCAAAGCCATTCTGGATTTTATAGAAATAAAAATAAAAGGAAACAATAGTCTATAAAGTCCTCAAACGTTTACAAAATGCTTCGATGTTCCTCTTGGCTCAACCGCTTCTACATGGGGGGAAATTTAAAACAAAATAGACAAAACGTGAGAGAAATTTCAGTGAGTGGATATAAACTAATTTAATAGTGTAAAACCCTTCGTGAACTTATTTCCATACTTAAAACCCTTTTTCCTTAAAATCAGACTTGGTTTTCAAATCCCCCAGTTTTAAAACTATTTTCGAAATCTTTTCTAAAATGTCATAAAAACCATTTAATACAAGATAAATAAATAAAACCAATTTGCGACTGTTCATTGAGAATTTTCCAAAGAAAATTATCATGCAAAACCACGTGTCCAAGAATCAAGATAAAATATAAAAAATAAATTTCTTGTTTAAACTTATGTAATAGAAAATTTTTTGGTAAATAATGAAGTTTTACCATACTCATACCCGTAATTGTAGGCAATACCCTGACTACAATCTGTTCACGGGTAGGCTCATATCCTAGTCACAATCTCGTACAGAGAGGTTACTTTGTACGAGCAAGCTCATATCCTGACCACAATTCCTACAACTACACAGGCAGGCTCATCCGATCATACGTGCATGCAGAGCTGCCCCCAAAAGGCAATGCATCCCGGCACACGGCCTAAAGCCTAAGTGTGTGCCGATATGGGTCCCAAAGACCTCTATATGTATCTCAATCTTAGAAACGAGCACCTATATGACTTTTTTTTTTAAATACCTTTTAAATCTCTAAATACTTTTGAGATAACTGATTAACCCTTTTCATTTTCTTTCAAAAAAAACTCTCCTTAACAATCCAAACTCATCAAAATTGTCTTTTCTGAAATCACAGCGTTTCAACCCAAACATAAATAACCAATGAAATGAACATCCAACATATGTGTAATCTTTTCAAAAACTAAGTAAAAATTAAAACACGCTTTTAAATAAAGACATCTTCAATATGGATTACACATATTAAAAAAAAAAATGTTGAAATATTTCTTGATCGCTTAGATTATAAATTCCAAGATAAAAAAATCTGACTAACATGAATGGTTATTTAAGAAACTTAAAATTAAAACTCAAATTCGATTTCCAATTAAATCAAAGAGATCAAAATCACGTAGTAAAACATCAATTATTAAAATCAAGGTCCACTCACAGTGAAAATTCCTAGTTTCGATCCTCCGCCGGATCGTCTCGCCTATAAAATAGAACAATAAAACATACCATTAGTCTCAATTCAACCACATAAAGAGTGTGTGTGTGTGTGTGTGTATACGAACCTAACGTCCCACCCAACTCACGTTTTTCCTAATGTTTAGAAAATTGTTTTCCCTAAAACCATAACGCTCTCAAACCTTCCCTGTAATGACCATATCCAAAATTTAACTAGAAAATTTAGTATTTTTATTTAACTTTAGTTTTACAAAGTTTTATAGGGATTGAACTTTGACACCTCGAGAAAATTTTTACTTCTAAATTACCATTAGAAATTTAAATTTATTTTTGGTAACCCGTTTTGTGTGCGCCAAAATGAATTTATTGGAAATTTACCTATTATAGTTTTATTTTATAAACAAGTTATTTTAAAGGTTTGACCCAAATGTTGACTAAAGTCTTTTTTTTATTGGTTTTCAATTGCGATTTTGGTATTCTTGGGAAGATCTTGAGCTCACGAACGTGTAGGCATGAACGGTTTGTAAGTCGGATTTACGAGTAGGATTTTACGGATGAACAAAGTTTGAGGGCATTTTAGACCTTTTTCCTTCATAGGATTTTTCTAGAAAGACAAACCAGATTTTCTTTTAGTTTCTCCACTCTCTCTCTACTGACTCACGCAGCCCCCCCCTCCGAGTTCTCTCTTTTCTCTCTTCCCTCTCCCTTACGCCATGAATTTCCTCCGGCAAGTGCGACGCCGTCCGGCTGTGGATGGCGACGGGAACACCACCCCAAACTCGTCTCCCTCTTCTCTCTCATTCCCCGAGTCTTTCTCTCTCTCTCTCTCTCTCTCTCTCTCTCTCTCTCTCTCTCTCTCTCTCTCTCTCTCTCTCTTTCGTGACTCTCCCTGTGCACGAGGTAGCTCTAGCTAGTACCCAGTACTCTGGCTACCTTCCCTGGCGGCGCAAGGCCACCAGCGTGACTCCCGTGAGCCATCTGTCCTTCCTCTTGCTCCCCTTCGCCAACCAGTACTCCCTTGAGCAAAAATCAGCCCGGAGAAGTCAACTCCACCGCCGGTTTCATTTGTCGATTTCGACCACCTCCGAGCTCCGATCAACTTGATTCTTAATGGATTTTTCTCCCTTCATCATGGGCTTCCATTCCCCTAAGGTATCACTTGTCAATTTTGGGTAATTTGTGAAGTCAGATTTTTGGGTCTAAAACCCATTTCGGGTTCACCTTGATTTGGGCAGTGTTGATGCAAATTCCCGTAAGATAAATGCAACAACTTAGAACAGATGACCTGGCTGATCAGAAGCCTTGTTGGATGATGAAGGAGATGTTGACTTGGGATCTTCCTGCATGAAAAACAAGATCAAAGGAGATAGACTGGTGTGGTACCAGCCAAATACGCTCCGATGATGAAGTCAGTGATGTGTATTTGGAGGTATTTGAATGAAAATAAGGAAGAACAGGTGATGAACTTGGGAGAATAGGGAAGAACAAGGTAAAATGTTCTGGGTTTATTTTCAGCAAGTTTAGTGTATTTTGATAGGCTTTTGGATGAGTGAAGGTTTGTGTATATCAGATTAGATGCCTGGGTTTGTGCACATAAGTTGGCTTATATAGGCAAGGGAAGTTGTGAAGGGTAAGTTACCTGCATGTGGAGGAATGGTTGAGAGGAGGTCACGTGGTCGGCTATGAATAGTAGCATGCACAGCTACCCACCTCCTTCACATTCAATGCTGCATTGAATGCAAGGATGGAAGATCAGGTGGGATGCCCCAATAGTCATGGTTGTAAGCTGAAAGATCCCATTTGTTAGAGAGTCATGTCAGGTGCACTTGAGTATGGCGGTTCGTCTCAACATGATCTTCTTTAAAATGGCGGCGGGAAGCCGAGCCGAGCCGATCCGAATACACGTCCTCATGTGTAGACATGAACCCATGTGTGATCGGATCGGAGATGGACAAGCCGGCCGAGCCGATCGGGTAGCTAGTGTAGTGATCCCTTTAAGTGAAATCTGGCTACAATTTGAATTTTGAGATGATGATCACCAAATCCGAGCCAAACCGGATTGGGATAACTAAGGAAAGATGAACACTCAGTTCCTTAGAAAATCCTCAGATCGGGTCGGATCGGGCGTGGGGATCCGCCGGGATGAACCGATCCGAACTGGTTATGAAATATACCAAGCTAATGTGGTGACATGGAGGTCCAAGTTTGACGAGGACACCTAGGAAGGTCAGCAGGAGGAGCTTCCCCCCCCCCCAATCGCCATGCTGGAGTCGAAGCGGTTGTGCCTGCAGCCGGGCCGAGTCAAGAGAGTCTCCCGATCCCTGTAGCCGAGTCGACCCAAGAGATTCCTCTGGTCCCCGAAGTTGATCCCAATACTAAGATGCAGATCAGAGGTGTTGCGGTGGTGCAGCTTGGTGCGGAGTCGCCTAAGGAGTCTGCCGAGTCGACCTTGTAAGGGCCAGTCGAGAGATCCGCCTGAACCCTTGTTTTATTTATTTGTTTTTCTCCCCGAGCCGAACCGAGCCGATGTGTGGCTCGGATTTGATGTATTTCTGAACAATTTGCTTTTTTGAATTATTGTTATTAATTTATTTTCAGTATTTTCTCGTATTCCAATTTGTTTGTCAGCTCGGAAATGAAACTAACACTGCAACAAGTAACAAATGGACAAGAAAATAATGAGAAATAAATAAGGTATTTCGAGATCGGCTCGACTTGGCGATCATAATAAAATGCAATAATAATTTACCACTTACTTTCAGATCAGATGAGCATGACGAAAATAAGTAGAAATTATAAATCCTTGATGATCTTGGATGGACTCGATATATCCATTGAGATATTAGAAATTTTGTTTTTTGAGAACAATATTCAAACTTACTTTCAGATCGGCTCGGCATGCACGATGAGAGTTTGAGTTTGAATATATTTTTCTTTTAGAAATATCCTGTCGAACGTTAGGACTGTAGAAAGTCACTTCGTTTCGGACAGAGGTTTTTATAGACCTGATGAGTCTGTAGTATGCCGAGCATTGGGCCGAAAAAATGACGCGTCAGCTCGGCACAGGAGTTTATAGACCTGATGAATCTGTCAGTTTGTTGGTTTTTGAAGGAAATACTTAGATCATTCTTATTTATTGGGGGTGTATAGGAGTAGAGTCCACAGTGTTTTCTTCAAAAAACTTGAGAATGGATAGGTAAAAAGGGTGTTCTTCTTTTCATTGATTGAGAGAATGTTAGGTCGGACAGTCCCCGATCCTAACTACATTTTACTGGTAGTAGATTTTGAGGTGTTTAGCATTCCAACTATGCTTGAGAGGTTTCCCGGTTATAGTGGCTAAGTTGTCAGTAACAGGCTTCACTATGCCTGTGATTATGTAGGGTCCAGTCCAATTCGGATTGAATGAGCTCTTCTTGATAGCTAAAGGGTTCTTCTTCATGACGAGATTGTCCAGTTCGAAGCTTCTTGGTTTGATCTTTTTGTTGTAGTATTTGGCTACCTTCTGTTGATAGGAAGCTCGGCAGAGACTGGCATCGATTCGTCTTTCTTCGATTATGTCTAGGCTGAGCCGAAGTCCGGTGTCATTAGCCTCTAGGTTGTACGTCCCGGTTCGGAATGAAGGAGTCCCCATTTCGACCGGAACAACAGCGTCGACACCGAAGGCCAATGCGTAAGGTATTTCCTTCGTAGAAATGCGATAGGAAGTTCGGTAGGACCATAACACCTCTAGAAAGAGTTTTGGCCAATTTCCCTTAGCATTATCAAGTTTGGACTTCAAGGTCTTCTTGATGATCTTGTTGACGGCTTCGACTTGTTCGTTTGATTGCGGATGGTAAGGGGCAGCGAAGCGCAAGTTAATGTTCAGATGTGAACAAAAACTCCTGAATTTTTTGCAGTCAAACTGCTTGCCATTGTCCGCGATGATGGTGTGCGGCATGTTGAACTGGCATATGATGTTCTTCCACACAAAAGTTTCCATCCGTTCGGCTGTAGTGGTGGCTAGGGGTTCAGCTTTGGCCCATTTGGTGAAGTAGTCGACGGCTACTACGGCCATTGTGACTTGCCCCTTCGCCTTTGGCATAGGGCCGATCAGATCAAGTCCCTACTGCGCGAATGACCATGGACTGGATATAGAGGTCAGCAATTGAGGAAGCTGATGGGAGATCGCGGCGAACTGTTTGCATTTGACACAAGTTCGAGACAGATGATCTGCATCCTTGTTCAGCGTAGGCCAGAAGTAACCCTGTCTGATCGTCTTGTAGGCAATGGCTCTTCCTCCAAAATGGTTTCCGCGTATCTTTTTATGGATTTCCCTTAGCACATCCTGACCTTCTTGGGGTGTGACACACCGTAAGTATGATAGGGAAAAACTCCTTTTGTAGAGTTGACCATTGATGATGCTGAACCGAGCCGATCTCATCTTGATGAGACGTGCCTTGTCCCTTTTCGGAAGAAGAATCTCGGAAACCAAGTAGTCGTTGATCGGCGTCATCCAGTTCGGCTCAGTGTTGGTCTGCATGACGGTGGCTTCTTCGTTGGCGGTGCTAGGCCTGTCCAGGATTTCGACTGAGACATACCTAGCAGATCCGGTATCTGTGGCTGAGGCTAAGCGTGCCAAGGCGTCAGCTCTACAGTTTTCCGCCCTTGGGATTTGGGACACTTTGTATTTTTGGAACTCCTTCAGCAGTGAGCGGGTCTTCTCGAGATAGGCCGTCATGCCTGGTTCTCAAGTCTCATATTCTCCCAATATCTGGTTGACAACAAGTTGGAAGTCGCTGAAAATGCTCAACTCGGTTGCTCCGAGCTCCCTTGCCAATCTGAGGCCGGCAATGAATGCTTTATACTCTGCTTCATTGTTAGAGGCTTGAAATCTAAAACGAAGAGCATACTCCATTATGACTTGTTCTGGGGAGATCAGAACCAGTCCGGCATCGCTCCTCATGGCATTGGAAGATCCGTCCACGTGCAAGGTCCAAGTGAGAAGATCAGCTTGGGCACGACCACTGTACGCGTTTGGATCAGACATGGTTGGAATAACATCAGTTGGTATGGAGACACACTTGGGTTACCTGAAGAAGAAGCAAGTGGTGCTAGCGATGTAGCACTTGGCTTGGACGGCACAGGTAGGAGCAATGAAATTGATCAAAATTGACTGGATTTGTTGATGGAGAGAGCACACCCCCGCAATTGAGTGATTAATAGCCTCTTTAAAAGGAAAATTAGATTCTGACACATTATTCTAATGTAATCATATCAATAAATGTATTAACCAAAAGAATAATATTTTACCCATTAATTGAAATAACCCTGAGTCGTTAATTTACCAATCTCCTAGTTGGCTTTAGGGCATATTTCTTACCTTATCTAATTTACTGTAATGAATATAACCTATTTTCTAGACAAGTCCTTTTCTTTTTTTGTTTGTTTCCTTTAGGTTCTTAATTTATTTATAATTTTTGTTCATTAAATTAGAGAATAGCTCTTTTCACCTCTAATGCCAAGTATTCTTGGTAGTTAATTATGATCTCATCTCTACATTTGTGCTTGATTTATCAACTCTCAAAGCAAATATCTTTGATTCCTTATAGTTCTACTAGGTTGGTTTACTTGGAATGCTTAGAATTTGTATATTCTCAAGCAAAACAAGGATTTACCATAAAAGAAACATTTTTTTAAGTGCTTAAAGTAGAAAGATCATGGAAAAAACATTAAGTTGATATTTGATGCCCTTTATTTTGGGAAATTTTTAGATATTAATTATCTAGGGTTGTTGAGTGGTGGTGTGGAATCTAAAATCTTGATATTTCATTTCATTGTTTAAAAATTCAAACCTTTCTCATCTTTAGTTCCTAATTTTATAACTCTTTTATTTGCAATTTATTTCCATTTATTTTAGTTTTCATTCCATCAAGAATCAATCACTAATTTCTTCACTAGGTTAGTTTAAATTATTTTAAATTTTAAAGTTAGTTGTATCCTCTTTTTCAAAAATCTCCCTAGGATTGACCTCATTTTATACGATGTATACATTATTGGATTCGTATACTTGTGAGTTATTAAAATAAACACCACAGGCTGTCAATATGTTCACCTAGATCGTCTGATGCGCGCCACGTGTCCAATTCTTTTTAATTTTTGAATTTCCATATTTTTAATATTACTTCAACTTCAAAATTCATTCGAGTTTCAAAAAATGTCCCTTAAATTTCTTTGGACTTTAGTGAGTAGTATTTTTCTAAATTCTCAAAATTATTTTGACTCCTGAATGTTTCTAGAATATTTCCAACTTCTTCAATAATCTTATAAATTCAACTTAATCTCTAATAACCTCCAATTAATCATCCAAGCATAGAAAAATTTCAGAAAATTCTCAAAAATTACCAAAATTCCATTCCAAATAATATTGGAAAAATTTAGGGGTTTCACAATGGCTGAGAAGGAACCAAAATCGACCTTGGCTCTTTTTTTACCTAGTCTAGCTATGACTTCAATGGTCAGGTGTTATTTGTTAAGGTGATGGTATAGGTGAAGTAAAAAACTTGGGTGAAGGGATGTAAAATGCTTAAATAATAACAAAAAAACTTCTAACCAAACAAAAATTAAAGTATACTTGATTTCATTAGCAAAAGGCTGGTAAACACCAGTGGTTTTGACCACAAACTTAACCATGGTGTCTCAGCATACATAAGAAGCAAAAAATACAAGAAAAATAAACATTTTACTTAAAAACATTCAAATCGATATTAAAGTCTTAAAGGAAACCTTAGCAGAGAGCTAAAAGAACAAATGGAAACGGCTTGGAAATGAAAATTCAAGTGCTGGGAAATATAAAATGCAAGGACTTTGAAAAACAAATTCAACTTGAATGCTAAATAGAATTTGACAGAGTTTTGGTTTGTGTGTGTTTGGAGATGCAGCACTTCTTCATCTTTGGAGGCTACTATTTATAGTGTAGCTCTCTTTCTCAACTCTTACTCTCTCTTATTTTTCTAATTTCATTAGTTTATCACAAGTTTCACAAGTGAAAAGTGAAATCTTTGACTGAATTTGAGTAAAAAGAAAAACCTAAATCATTTGTCGATGAATTTTCTCGTTATTAATTTTCCACACATAGCCCCTAAAATCTCAAAAACAACTCCCGAAATGTGATGATGTTATGCACCCAATGTTAGGGTGTGATAATTTATTAATAGTTCAAAATCAATCTTCCATCCATGGTTGCTAATATTTTTTTATTTTATTTAGAAAAAGAGGAATCGAATTTGGATACATAGTGGAGAAATTTACGGCCCTTCCAACATGACTACCCAAGTACGGCCACGGTTGATAATATTAAGATTCAATAGTTAAATACAAAAATGATCTATAAACTTTACAGTGAATCTTAATTTGGTTTCTTAACTATAAAAGGTGTTAATTTAGTCCACAAACTTTTCAAGTTGTACCAAAGCAGTATAAACGTTAATTTCCATTTAAAATTTAATGGAAACTGATCATATGCACAACAAGTGACCATATTTTCATAGGCATTTCAGTCTGTTCATCACATTTTCATGTGACCAATACCGTTAATTTTCAAATGAAAGTTAACGTTTGTATTGTTTTGATACAACTTGAAAAATTTGTGGATCAAATTAATATTTTTTATAATTAATAAACTAAATTAAGAATTAGTATAAAATTTATAAATAATTTTTGTATTTAACTCAAGATTCAATTCAGTGTCATGGAATTGAAACTAAAGAATATTCAGTCTTGTCAAATAAAGGCTTTATAAATATTTACGGAGAAGAAGAAGCGAAGGGAAATATATTTTAAGGCAGTAGGCAGAGGAGATGGGGTTCACGGGCTAAGATGTGTATAGTCAACGGATGTAGATGAATCCCATTGGTGGGGTCCGTGGGGCTTACTGGCAACTAGTGGGTTCACAAAGGGCCCCACCTGACCACACAATAGAGTTCACGGGTGTTACATATATGTATATATTAATATACATGGCATAAAATAACACAAACCAAGACAAACTCAAATGTAGAGAAATGCTATCCATATAATATAATAACAAGAAAACCAAAAAAGGTAAAACCAACCTGTAGCTAAAAAGTGAAAGCCAAAAATGATCTCCTTTAGATGATAAGTGAGATGAGAGCCACAAATAAATTTAACCCCATATGCATTGCTGATGATAAAGATCTCTCTTGCTCTCTCATCCACATAAAAGATTCACTCCACGTCTCCACGCCATCTCTTTCTATTAAACCAATAAAAATATTAGTAAAAAATATAGTTTATTACTTTATTATGAGTTCATTTCAGCCACAAATTGGAGGACCCAACCGGGCCTCTGGTTTATGCTTTACTCAATTCCTAGGCCTAGAGACCTACTCCTACTCCTACATTTACATCCAAAATTACCTCCCATACTCACTTAATCTACCATTTTTTTTTTTTTGAGGAAATAATTAACCATATTCACTTAAGGAATTTCATCAACCAGGCTTCTTAAAATTGTTCATCATGATATTGCTACACTCCAAACTCCAAAACATAATTATATATATAATAAACATCATCTTATTAGTTAATGAGTCTTATTATTAAAAGGACAAAGTTCACTTTTGATCAATATAGTTTGAGTTAAGTTAATTCTATTTTAGTTTCTATAATTTTAGTCTTATAGTTTATAAATTATTAGTATTTAAGGACATCTTAGCATTTTCATTCATCAAATGGTCAAATTTATTGTGTTTTTGGTCATATACTTTACAAATTATTTCGATTTTGATCATGTATTTTACATACTGTTAGTAATTCAATGACTAATTTAACGAATTAATTAACAAAAATGTTAACATGTCCTTGAATTGCAACAATTTGTAAACTATAGGACCAAAATCATATAACAATTGAAACTATAGAGACCAAAGTAGAACCTAACTCAAACTACTATGACCAAAAGTGTAATTAGGCCTTATTAAAATGTACATATACATCAAATACCTAAATGTGCTCAACACATTTCGCTATTGAGCAAATTCCTTGAACTTTGCATGCCAATCTCTTACCCAATGTGTTCGGGTCTTTTATTGACATTTTTCTTTCAATATGGATAATGATAGGAGGATCATGTCATTGTTTCGCATCTGTGGTACCACATGATATGGTTTTTTAGCCATCCTTGATCTCTCCCCTCCTCTCTCTCTTTTTCAAGGATGACTAAGAAGCCACATCATATGAAACCACAAATGTAGTACAATGACATAGTTTCTCTAACATTACTCTTTCAGTGTTTAACATATGTGGGGGAACTTATTTTTATACTATAAAGAAAAATAGGACGAGAGATCCAAAACCATCCTTATAAGCACTTACAGCTCACATTCTCACACAATCAATGTATAAAAAATAAGCAGTACGTGGAAAAGAACCTATTTCTTTGCAATCATGTATATATGGTAAGCCTTTTTAGTCTTACTTTTCTTTAATTAGTATTTCAAATAAAATAAAATAATGAATCTTTATCCAGATAGAAAGGCTTTGATAATTAGGTTACCAGGCTGTAAAGTGTTAAGACACCATTATGCATTTAACTATGCCAGTATACAAATTGTATTACAGTTCGATGAAGGCCAAAAAACAAGTCTGTCCCTTATATAGATATCGATTTTATTTTAATCAATATACAGGAATGTAAACCAACAAACTTTACAACGAAAGAGAAAACGAGTGGTACCATACCACGTACGAAACCACGTGAAGGATGCAATTTTCCAAGACAAAGATGAAAACACAGAAAATAGCTATAGCTAGCAACAACCAGTCCACGTGAATTGTGTATAGCAGCTGCAGTGGTTAATCATCCCCATTTGCACTGGAGGCCAATACAATTAATTCTGCTTCTGTGAGATAACTTAGATTGTAGGTTTACAACTAAAATGATTGGTTTAAAGGAAAATCAGTAAATTGAGCTAAAAGGCCAAAAATTTAAATAATGGTCAATCTAGTACATCGGTAAAAAAAACCAATGCATCTATAAAAGTATCGTACTTGTAAAATTAGTGCATTTGTACAAACAAGTTGATGCATTTGTAAAAGATCTAAAAATTGTCCTTTACACTAATTTTTTAAGTTAGAGTTCTTTATACTAAAGTTTATTAGTGGTTTGATAATAAAAGATAATTTTATTAAATAATTTTATTAGTGGTTGGAAATTATTTAACTATCTAACTTTGATCAAATAAATGGACGAACAAAATATTTTCAATGAAACCATTCATTTGTTTTATCAAAGTTAGATAGACAAATAATTTCCAATTTGACTAATTTTTTACAAGAATGATCTATCAATGAAGATGATCCTTGTGAATGGTTCGGATCGACACAAAACGACTCGTGTGGACCTCAACAAGGTCATACCTCAACATAAATAAGTTGAGATGTAACTCAATAGAATGAGACTATATATATATATATATATATATAAAACGAAAAAAACAAAACAGTACTACTACTAGTCCAGCCCTTATTTAGTTCACAAGTGAGCTTCAGATGGCTGTATGCTAGTAAAGAAAAAACAGAGAGACAAACAGCTTAAGCATTGACTATTAAGCAGCATCTTGTTCTTGTTCAATGAAGAAACAAGGCAGTGAGATTGAGGCTGTAGGCATCAACTACAAGATTCACACCCAAAACAGATTAGATCACCCTTTTAAGACCATCTTCATGACCAAAACCCTACACCAAAATCAGCAATTCTCTGCCGTTGATCCACAACCAGATCATCAACAAATTACTCCTCCTCCTCCTCCTGGAGTTGGGCAAGTTCTCAAGGACGTGCACTGCCGAGCAAAGCCATGGGAAATCCTAGCCATTGTTGGTCCGAGTGGAGCTGGAAAGTCATCCCTGCTAGAAATTTTAGCTGGGAAACTCACACCCCAAAGTGGTTCCATTTTTGTGAACCAAACGCCTGTGGACAAAGCCCATTTCAAGAAGGTTTCTGGGTACGTGACCCAAAAGGATACCCTATTTCCTTTACTTACAGTGGAAGAAACCTTAATGTTTAGTGCCAAGCTGAGGTTGAGGATTCCCCAACCACAACTCAGCTCCCGGGTAAAGGCCTTAATCCAAGAGCTGGGCCTGAGTCATGTAGCCGGTGCTCGGGTCGGAGATGACAGAGTTCGTGGGATATCCGGCGGTGAAAGGCGGCGAGTTTCCATCGGAGTGGACGTGATACATGAGCCTCAAGTTCTGATTCTTGATGAACCCACCTCCGGACTAGACAGTACCTCTGCGCTTCAAATTATCGACATGCTTAAAACCATGGCTGAAATCCGAGGGCGCACCATAATCCTCAGTATTCATCAGCCCGGGTTCAGAATTGTGAAGCTGTTCAATTCCATTCTGTTGCTGGCTAACGGCTCTGTCCTGCACCATGGCACAGTGGATCAGCTCGCTGTGAATCTGAGACTCATGGGACTGGAGCTTCCTCTTCACGTAAACGTTGTAGAGTTTGCAATCGATTCCATCGAAGCCATTCAACAACAACAACAAGCACAACAAAATTTGCAGCAGCAGCAGCAGCAAGTAGCAGTTATTCATCATGACCATGATGACCATCAAGGTGAGAGTAAAAGTGGTAAGTTGACTCTGCAACAACTGTTTCAGTTGCAATCTAAGGTCATTGACAATAATGAAATTGCCAATGTGGGACATCTGGATGATCAAAAGATCCCTCTAGATTTTGCAAATTCAAGACTGCAAGAGACAATTATTCTAACTCATAGGTTCTCCAAGAACATATTCAGAACCAAGGAATTGTTTGCATGCAGAACAATTCAAATGTTGATCTCTGGGCTAGTATTGGGTTCCATCTTTTATGACCTCAAAGACAATTTAACTGGAGCTGAGGAAAGGGTGGGTCTATTTGCATTCATTTTAACTTTCTTGCTATCATGCACCACAGAAGCTTTGCCAATCTTTTTGCAAGAGAGGGAGATTCTGATGAAGGAGACTTGTTGTGGTAGCTACAGAGTCTCATCCTATGCCATTGCCAATGGATTAGTCTATTTGCCCTTTCTACTTATCCTAGCCATCTTATTCACACTACCCTTGTACTGGCTTGTTGGACTCAACCCCAACTTCTTGGCCTTCTTGTACTTCTTGTTGTTAATTTGGCTAATTTTGTACACTGCAAATTCAGTCGTTGTGTGTTGCAGTGCACTGGTGCCCAATTTCATCGTCGGGAACTCGGTCATCGCCGGCGTTATGGGTTCTTTCTTCCTCTTCTCCGGCTACTTCATATCAAAGGATGAGATTCCCAGTTATTGGATTTTCATGCACTATGTGTCGGTGTTTAAGTACCCATTTGAAGGGTTTCTGATCAATGAGTTCTCGAATTCAGGCAAGTGCTTGGAGTACTTCTTTGGCAAGTGTATGGTGACTGGTGAAGATGTTCTGAGAGATGAAGGGTATGGAGAAGAAAGTAGGTGGAGGAATGTGGTGGTCATGGTGTGCTTCGTCTTGCTTTACAGGTTTATTTCTTACGTCATTCTTAGATGTAGATGCTCCCAAAGGGGGTTCAAAGCTGCTCTTCTTTAAACAGTAGTCAGTATTACATTATTATGAATGAATGAATGAATATGCATATGCTCAATCTCTCTCTCTCTCTCTCTCTCTCTCTCTCTCTCTCTCTCTCTCTCTCTCTCTCTCCACGAGAGTGAAACAAGATGGTTCACATGTCTTGGAATTTACTCAAGATATCATTCCAAGAAGATATATCAGATTCATAAGAAACAAAAATTCCAATTAACAAATTGTACCAACACCCTATGTTTGGTTATATATTTTCTATATATTTTTTTTTTTGGTCCAATAATTTCTATATTCCTAACATCATATTATTGATATTTACTCTCTTATACGCACGGGCAAACACATCCCCTTTTGATTTTTGGCTTCCTTTCCATATTCATCGGCAATACAAATTGTTGCTGGCCAATTTGGTTCCTGATTTTTGAATAATTTGCAAAAATTTAGGGTATAGTGTGAAGATTTGGGTTTTATGACGAGATTTTTTAAAAGCTGAAAACTAGTTTGGTCTCAATAGAAGATGTTCTCGTGTTTGTCATATCCCTGGTGCAATGTGCTTTTTTGTCTCTAGCGATGCATCTTTGATAACATTGTTGTGGCGTTTGAATGTATACACACCATAAAACAACGGACAACGGGTACTCAAAAATGGTTCTTAAACTCGATATGAGTAACGCATATGACCGGGTTGAGTGGATTTTGTTACAGCTTGTGATGGAGACTCTGGGGTTTGTCTACTCGGTGGGTGTGAGATCTTAGAATTTCCAGTATTTTATTTTTTGATTTGTTAAGTTTATTTCTCTAAGTGGACGAATTTTTCTGAAGGTCAAGTAACTAAGGATAGACACTACAACAATTTTGGCCTAAGGCCTCCAATGATTTACACTAAAGTTGGGGGGTGCCAATTGCTAATGTGGTTGTTCACTAATGTTAATTATTAGTGATCTATCATATTAAGTCAGACATAAATAGTGATTTCATATACAACTAATGATTCTGATTAGTTGATTAAATTGTGTCACCTTGTAATTTAAACTAAAAAAAGGGGTTTAGTTAATTTAAGGACTAAAAAAAGGGTCTGCACACACAGATACCACCACCACCAATTTACTTGGGGTTGTATTATAACCAACCCAAATTGTACAAAACAGTAACCATTTTTTCCATTTTTTATCATAAAATCCAAATCCAACTATAGAGTCTGTAAAGACTGCAATAAAGCAAGCTAATCAGTTTGTGAGACAAACTTAAAAAGCTATCTCCCGCCCATGCTCAATATTTTCCCTCCTTCTAATGGCGCCTAGTAGGTTGGAATCACATTTACCTATGACTGACTTAATAAGGTGTCAACCACTTGTGACTGCTGGCAGGCTTCAAGGGATACTATATACAGTAAGGAAATCCTCTATAAAATGTTTAAGATATTTACAATAACATTCACAAGGCTGCTGAAAGTTTAATTTAGGTGATCTATTTACTCAATTAACTTGATTAAATTCACTTTCAGTAATCGGACCTCAATTTTTATTTTATATGATCATTCAGGAACTAATCAAACATACACAACTCTGACGATGCAGTGACTAAAATCTGAAACTCCAGATTTACTTGTAAAATCAAACCAACTTCAGTAAATACCACAAGTCAGAACACACCAAGGAATTGAGTGACACCCTATGCACTCAAAGGATCCATCAATGTAGGCATCCCAGTGATATCAACAACTAAAGTGGTGTGTGGACAGATTTAACAACCTTTCATTTAGCATTCATGGTCTAAGTTAACATGCTAAAGTGAAGTGTGTGATCTTGTGAAGTTATTTTTGAATTAATAATCAGCAACACATAGGAAACAAATCACAAACAAGCCACACGATTGTTCACCCAGAAAACCACTAACGGTTAAAAACTGGGGGTCTTTCTAGCTGACCAAGCAATCTACTAAAGAAGAAGTTCAATACAAAGGGAGCATACAGCACACAAGCTCAATCACTAAGTCCTAGACTAAGTGGCAGCTTTCTTACCCCTTTGTGCAACTTCCATAAGCAAGGCAATCGGTCATTCATGAAGAAGGCAGCTTCAACTCCAAGCTCATCAACCCATGACACCAATTCACACCAAGCCCAGTAGATTTATCAAAGTATGAACATGATATGCCAATGTTGGATTCTTAAAAAGAAGATCAACCTTCTCAAGCTAGAGGCATGAAAAGGTTGATACTGAATCCTTCAACTAAAATCTAAAACGAATGTGTTTAAAAATATATAAAAAAATTTAAACACTCAAGCCCATTCAGAATTTTAGATGAAAACAAACAAGTTCAGAAAATCATTTTGATTTTTAAGAATTAAATGAACATTTTCTGACTTGAAAAAATGAGCACTCACCCTGAAAAATACCCAGGCATCAAACCACGAAAATACCCACTGAAAATGCTCATAGACACACGCCAAAAGATCTGAACAGAGTACCACATATACCCGTACACACACACCATTTCCATGTTTGCCCGAGCCACGTGGAAGCCAATCAATGGCTGTCCACAAGAGACGAATGAGGGGCATATTACTTTTGTCCTAGAGGGGTATCCTAGTATTACTAAGGATAGGAATGAGGAGCTGTAAAAATCAATATTGCTTTATTTTGCAAAAATCAGAAATGGAGAAGATGATGAATAGTGCTGATGTGTGTGTAAGTGTGTGGCGTGAATGACTAAGATGCAATCAGATCTGATTGATACAGTGGGGGAACCAAGTCATGTGCAATGCACATGTATGTTTAGTAAAAAACAGAGAATGAGCTTTCAATGAAATGGGCTTTAAAAGAAAAACCCGAAATGGCCCCACTGCAGTGTCTGTCACTGTATCAACCACTGTACGTGAAAAACATTGTTCTTTATGACTAGTCAAATTGACACAAAAATGATATTTTCATGAATTGAATAAAGTGCAGTATACCTTGAGTCTTGTTCATTCTTGAATACAGCTGAACTTGTTTTTAATCTAGCCTAGAGCTTGTGAGTGATTAAATAAAAATAAATACAATGGTTTTGACAAGGAAAATAGCCAATATAACAAATCCTAGAAACTAACAATCTCCCCCTTTGGCTTTCCTTGACAAAACATCAACCTATTCACCTCATAAGACTCTCAACCCTCAGCCCAACACTATGTTATAATGTACCTGCAACAAGAAGTATTTGCACAACACAGAATATGATAGTACAGCAACCACCACAGCAAGCAATCAAATACATTCTCCCCCTTTTTGTCATGGAAAGACAAAAGGACATACATGCTTAAAAATAGGAGTGAAGTTAAAGAGCACAGAAAGTTGGAGAAATATGCAAGAGAAAAAATACATGCTTAAAAGTAACTTCCACAAAAGACTAACTCCCCCTAAGTTCTAACTCCCCTTAGGACTGATAACCGGCAGCAGCAGTAGCAGCATCTCTGTACCGGGCTTGCATGGAAAGTTCAAAGTCATCGACAGGCTGAAGAGCTATTGAGCTCGCTGGCACTGGAGAATCGGTGGGGTCCATCTCTGGAGTGTCATCGGAATGATTAGGAATGTCAGCATGTGGATCACTATCCTCAGTATGGAGCCCATCAGAATAAGGAACTATGGCAAAGGTAGCAAAATGAGCTGTGTGAGCTGCTAGTTGGGCCATGAGATCCGCAATAATAGCCGATTGACCTTTGACCTTTTCAAGAAGGGCAGCGTTCGCTTGTTCAAGGGAAGGAGCCTGATCACCTCGTTTTTTACGACCAAAAGTTTCACTGACCTTCATGACTGTCTTCGTATAGTCAGCCATAGGCTCAGCAAATGTATCCAGACCAGCCACATAAGAGACACCACTGCGGGCACAAAGGAGGTGGATAAGGAGAGGGAAAATGAGGGCACCCTTGTGGTCACGACCACTACCAATTGTCTTGGTCTGAATGTGTTCATAAATGATGAAACCTAAGGGAACATGATCCTTATTCAGAATAGACATCATAACTTGAATTTGCTCCTCAGAAGGGTGCAAATTGTGGGAGATAGGAATAATATTGTGACGCACAAAATCCCACAAAAACCTGTGAAAAGGTTTGAATTCGGACTTCTCTAGTAACACACCATCCTTTAAGGGGGCTGCAGGGTTAACATAAGCCACGGCTTGTAAGTGAGCAGGAGTATATGACCTAAAACGTTCTAAATATTGCAGATAATCAGAGTGGGTAGACTGTTTTAACCCAAGAACCTGACAAATCTTACTAGGCCGAAAATAAACATCACAGTTGCGCACATAGACATTGAAACTAGTTCGGGCAATGCGACTTGGGAAATTCGCATAAAATTCTTGAACTATGGTGAGGTTGTAGGAAGGGACTGTGTGAGGGAGGTCATTAAAGGTGGAGACTTGATAGTCACAGAGGAAGGAGAAGACTTGACGAAAGAGATAGAGGTTGAAGTCCGCTAACCTGTAATGGCGCTCTGTGACCACAGATCGGGAAAGCACAACGCGAAAGAATCTCTTTGCCCACCGAGTTGTAAAACGATTCTGCCCATTGATGAAATCTCGCTCCTCACAGTCATCCGTCGTGGATTGTCATTGACGACTGCGATAGAGGGTGATGGTGGAGCCCGACATGGTGAGAAATGCGACAGAAAGAGAAGAGAAGATGAAGGTTCTAAAATGTTAGGGATTTGAAGGAAAAGAGGGGCGCGTGGATTATAAGGGCTGCTAGAGATGAGAAAAATGTCTGAAAAGCCCTTAATGAACAGTAATCCAAGGTGCAGAATGGCTCTGTGAAATTGACTGTATTTGACGATTGTTAGACTAGTCAAAATGAACAAAATGCGTACTGGAACATAAAACAGCTATGTGGTTTGACAAAGAGATAGAGGAATCCTGGAAGAGTTGGAAGCAATGACACACAAGGAATAAATCTATGAGTTAGATGTGCTTCAGGAATTTTATTTTTGACAAAAAAAAGTTTGACAAAACAACAAACACAATTGAAAAGAATTAACCATCAAAGTCAACACTCTAATAGATATGGAAAATGAAGATTGCAAATTTTGTGCAAGAAAATAAGTATATTTGAGATATAGGGAGGTCAATGCTAGCATTCAAGACTTGTTCTAGATGGAAAAACAATGTCAAAGACAACCAAAGAGGTTCAATAAGTTTCATCCACAAAAAGATATTAGAATTTGACCACTCAAGAGAATTTCTAATTTGGGAACAAATCTTGAAAGCAAAGTTTTTTCAACTCATGACAATGGCTATGAGAAAATTATTTTCATTTGTTTTGTTTAGGCACATCCCAAGTTAAGTGCAATGATTTGGTCCAATTTTGCGACTCTTTACTCTAGAACACCATAAAAACACCTTATTTCTCCCTAGGGCCGTGACTTCTTTGGTCACACTTCCTTATTTTTTGTTATTTTTGTATGCTGCACATTTGTTCAAATGAGGAAAGTTTAGCTGAAGATGGGTCACAAATGAGGAATAATATTGAAGGGCTAAATTGAATCCTCAAACAAATTGTCTTTGAAAAGTATTTAACAAGTTTGATTGACCATGACAAAGTGTTAAATAGAAAGAGATCTTAAAGCTAACATTGGACAAGAAAAAAGGATTATGCTTATTGACATAACACATGTGATGCAAGAACCTTTTTGAATATCAAAGAGAGTGTGACAAGCAATGTTAAGACCTTTCAAAATGGTTATTAAAAAAAACGAAACTACTTAAACCAAAGAAAGGAAACTTAAACAACGAAGCACATTTAACTACAAAGAATCATGCATGTGTACAAATGCCAATTGACTTCCGAAGACTAATGTGTTTTGGATTCTCTAAAGCCTTTGTAAAGATGTCTGCAAGTTGCTGTTCGGAAGGAACAAAAGTCAAAGTAAGAGTTCCACTCTCCACAAGATCTCGAATGAAATGATATCTTATGTCAATATGCTTGGTTCGAGTATGTTGCACCGGGTTCTTGGAGATATCTATAGCACTCATGTTATCACAATAGATAAGAAAGGTTTTCTCATCAATTCCATAATCGGCTAACATTTGTCTCATCCAAATGAGTTGTGTACAACAACTCCCTGCTGCTATGTATTCAGCTTCAGCAGTCGACAAAGAGACAGAATTCTGCTTCTTGCTATGCCAAGACACTAAGTTATTCCCAACATAGAAAGCACCACCCGAGGTGCTCTTCAAATCATCACTACACCCAGCCCAATCGGAGTCACTAAATCCAACCAATTTAGTGTTGGTATCATGGGTATACCACAACCCATAGTCAAGAGTCCCACTTACATATTTGATGATTCTTTTTGTTGCAAACAAATGGGATTCTTTGGGATCACTTTGGAACCTAGCACACACTCCTACCGCAAACGATATGTCCGGTCTACTAGCTGTGAGGTAGAGGAGACTTCCTATCATGCTTCTATACAAGGTTTGGTCCACTTGCTTACCACTTGGATCCCTATGAAGTTTGGAGCTTTTACTCATTGGAGTAGTAGCCACTTTGGAAGACTCAAGCCCAAACTTTTTGACCAAGTTTCTAGCATACTTAGATTGGGAGATAAATATCCCACTATCTACTTGCTTAACTTGCAGCCCTAAAAAGAAATTCATTTCACCAATTAGACTCATTTCAAATTCACTAGACATTACATCAATGAATCTCTTAACATGAAAATTTGAAGTTGACCCAAAGACAATATCATCCACATAAACTTGAGCAATCAAGACATCATTTTTCAACCTTTTTACAAATAGGGTCTTGTCAACCGACCCTCTTTGATACCCATTGGACAACAAGTGATGAGAGAGTCTCTCATACCAAGCTCTTGGAGCTTGCTTCAGCCCATACAAGGCTTTCCTCAATTTATAAACACCATCTCTCATGTGAGGATCCTCAAAATCTTTTGGTTATTCCACAAAAACTTCCTCATTCAAGTAACCATTTAAAAATGCTGTTTTAACATCCATTTGATACAATTTGAACTTAAGATGACATGCAATGGCACAAAGTAACCTCACGGACTCAAGTCTAGCAACGGGTGCAAAAGTCTCATCAAAATCAATACCCTCTAATTGAGAGTACCCTTGAGCAACAAGCCTAGCCTTGTTTCTAACTACATTCCCAAATTCATCAGATTTATTTTTGAAGATCCATTTGGTTCCAATGACATTTGTGTTGGCTGGTCTTTCTACAAGAGTCCACACTTGGTTTCTCTCAAATTGGTTCAATTCCTCATGCATTGCACTCACCCATTCCTCATGATTGAGTGCTTCTTTGACATTTTTAGGTTCAACAATGGACACATAGCACACATGAGCAAGTTTCATTGGCCTTTGTTTTCTAGTCCTAACTGGCTGGTCTAAAGAACCTAGAATTACATCTTCACCATGGTTACACCTCACCCATCTTGGTTTTTCAGATCTGTCACTCAAGGTTTTGTCATTTTGTTCGCTCTCTGACTTATCAAACTCAACATTTTTTGAGTCATCAGTAAGTTCATCACTGCCTAACTTGGACTCTTCTTTAACCAAATTATCCTCTTTAGGATCAGATTGAGGGAGCAATCCATCCTTATCTGCAGCCATTTCAATAGATGCATCATGATCATCTATTTTCACATTTATGGACTCCATCATAGAATTTGTTCACAAATTGAAAACTTTGAAAGCTCTACTGTTGGCTGAATAGCCTAAAAACAGACCCTCATCACTCTTAGAATCAAATTTCCCCAAATGTTCTCTATCCCTAAAGATGTAGCATGCACTCCCAAACACTCTAAAGTGTGTAACCTTGGGTTTCCTACCCTTCCAAAGTTCATAGGGAGTCTTTTTTGTTCCTGGCCTAAGGTAGACTCTATTTATGATGTAAAATGCTATGTTGACCGCCTCAGCCCAGAAATGTTTAGCAAGATTTTTGCTATTCAACATCACTCTTGCCATCTCAATCAAAACCATATTATTTCTCTCAACGATTCCATTTTGTTGGGGTGTCATAGGAGCTGAAAATTCATGTTTGATGCTCATTTGACAAAAAAAACTCATCGAATTGAGAGTTTTCAAACTCAGTTTCATGGTCTGATCTAATTCGGGACAGGGTTGACAGACTTGACATACCTTCACTTTTCAGCATTTTCACAATCTTGACAAGATGATGAAATGTCTCCGACTTGTCCTTAAGAAATGACACCCAAGTGTACCTAGAAAAATCATCTACCATGACTAGAGTGTATTTCTTTCCACCTATTGACAAGGTTTGGACAGGACCAACTAAATCCAAGTGAATTAGTTCAAGTGTCCTAGAGGTGCCTATGTTTTTTACTCTTTTGTGTGGTTCTTTGGTTTGTTTCCCCATTTGACATGGACCACAAATAAAAGTTTCGGGCTTTCCTATCTTTGGTAGACCTCTAACAACCACATGCTTAGACAACTTGTAAAGGTCATGAACATTAATGTGACCAAGTCTTTGATGCCAAAGAGAGCTAGTGTCATCAATAGCTCTATTGCAAGTATTCTCAATTTTTCCAACATTGTCATCAAACACATAGCAATCATCCATAGACCTAGGGGCATTCAAGATCTCCCTTCCTTGGGAGTCAACAATTCTACATCCACTCTTGGACATACACACTTCACCACCCCATTCATCACAAAATTGGCTAATACTAAGCAAATTAGAATTCAGTCCATCAAAAAATCTTACATTTTTCAATTCCGGTATACCGGGAATGTGTACAACCCCTTTTCCACTCACACAAGACTTCTCTCCTCCTCCAAAAGTCACACTACCACCATCATAAGGAGCAAGTGAGGTAAAGACCTCCTTATCTCCCGTCATATGTTTGGAACACCCACTATCTAGGTACCAAATGTTCCTCTTAGTGGCTAAAAAAACATTCAAGGTTACTAGACATTTAGTGGAGCACTTCACAACCCATCTTTGATGTGGACTTGGCTTATTTTTGGGAAGTGGGGTGACAAGTAAGCCAATTTTGGTTACCTCTTTGAGTAGATTGTTCACTTGCTCTTGTAGAGAAATATTTATCTTTGTTTCACTTGATTTCTTTCCTCTAAGTTTGTTGCAATTTGGTCTAATGTGACCTTTGACATGACAATAATGACAAACCGGGACAAACTTTGTTTTTCTAAGTGAAGTAGAACAATCAATTTGTGTAACACTTGATGTAGCTTGACTTGACTTAGAATGAGATGCATTTTGACCAATGTCAATGAAACCTAGACCCTTTTTGACACCATGATCAGATTTTGACTTGACAAAAATGTTCTTTGTGTTGGATAGACTAGGACTATTTTCACTAAAACCCAAACCGGTCTTGTCACCATGATGCTTTCCAATCCTAAGCATCCTATCAACCTTTTAAGCCCCAATGGTGAGCTCAACAATGCTCTCATTTGCTTCATGTACTTCTTTTTGAAGTTTCTCATTCAAAGATTTAAAGTAGATGTTGCTCTCCTTGAGCACTTTGACTTGACTCTCAAAATTTTGTTTCAAGATAGCCACACTTTCTAATTCACTCTCTAATGACTCAATCTTCTCACACAATTTCAATTTAGCATTCTTTAGTTTCTGATTTTCTTCCTTTATGCTAAGAGTTTCGGTGAAAAGTAAGTCATACTTATCACAAAGTGCAGTGTAAGACTCATCATCAGGAGCAGATTTTGAGTCAAACCCACCATCAACTTGTTCAATCTCCTTGATTGATGCAACAAATGCAACTTCATCACCCTCAATATCAGAAGAAGACTCACAATCATTTGAGTCCTCATTCTCACTATCACTCCAAGTGATTTTCATGGCTTTCTTCTTACTTGAAGAATAATTCTTTCTATTATTTGCACATTCAATTGCTATGTGACCTATTCCACCACAAGTGTAACATTTAACATCTCTCTTGGTTGTTCTTCCTTCCTTAAAGTTAGACTTCCTCTCTTGTTTTCTCTCAAATGAATTCTCTCCTTGAGGTTTGAATTTGAACTCCTTAAAGTTGTTACCACTAGTCCTAGCTTCTCTCCCTTTATTTCTAAGAATTCGTCTAAATCTTTTGAAAAAAAGGGCAACCTCATCATCGAACATGGATGATTTTTCACTCAAGTTTTCACTCATCTCTTTGACACTTTGCAAAGCCATATCCTTTGACTTTTTGCTGTCCCTTTCATCCATTTCAAGTTCCATCTCAAAAGTTTTAAGCTTTCCTACCAATTTACCAATTTTGAGTTCATCCAAATTTTGGACTTCTTGTATTGCATGTTTCTTAGATTGAAATCTCTTAGGTAGAGATCTAAGAACCTTTTGGACAATGGTAGACTCCTCATAAGGTTTACCTAGGGACATGGCTTCATTTGTGAGGGCTTCCAACCTTTCATAGAACTCGGAAAATGACTCGGACTCTTTCATCCTAATTTCTTCAAATTTGGCATGTACCATTTGAAGCTTAAGTGACCTAACTTGTTTGTCCCCTTCATGAACAACCCTAAGTTTGTTCCAAGCTTGCCTAGCCGTGACACAATGTTGTATGTGTGCAAATTGTGAGGAAGATAGTGCAGTGACAATAGCATTTCTAGCCTTCTTGTTGGAGCTAGAGGCCGTGACTTCGGCTGCTAGAGGCCGTGACTTCGGCTAAAGACCATTCTGACCTAGGCTTAGAAGTTTCAATCCCATCAACAGTTCGTGTGGGAGGAATCCACTCAACAGTGAGATACTCATATGCCAACTCGTCATAGGCATCAAGGAAAATTTCAAATTTCTCTCTCCAAGTAGCATAGTTGCTGCCATCAAAAAATGGAGGAGAGTTGCAAGACCCTGCGACTCGATCTCTTTCCATCTAGACACACCTAGAAAACAAACAATACCATAGGACCTCTCTATTTTCTTTTAGAGTAGCGCTCTGATACCAATTGAAAGTTTAATTTAGGTGATCTATTCACTCAATTAACTTGATTAAATTCACTTTCAGTGATCGGACCCCAATTTTTATTTTATATGATCATTCAGAAACTAGTCAAACAGACACAACTCTGACGATGCAGTGACTAAAATCTGAAACTCCAGATTTACTTGTAAAATCAAACCAACTTCAGTAAATACCACAAGTCAGAACACACCAAGGAATTGAGTGATACCCTATGCACTCAAAGGATCCATCAATGTAGGCATCCCAGTGCTATCAACAACTAAAGTGGTGTGTGGACAGATTTAACAACCTTTCGTTTAGCATTCATGGTCTAAGTTAACATGCTAAAGTGAAGTGTGTGATCTTGTGAAGTTATTTTCGAATTAATAATCAGCAACACATAGGAAACAAATCACAAACAAGCCACACGATTGTTCACCCAGAAAACCACTAACAGTTAAAAACTGGGGGTCTTTCCAGCTGACCAAGCAATCTACTAAAGAAAAAGTTCAATACAAAGGGAGCATACAGCACACAAGCTCAATCACTAAGTCCTAGACTAAGTGACAGCTTTCTTACCCCTTTGTGCAACTTCCATAAGTAAGGCAATTGGTCATTCATGAAGAAGGCAGCTCCAACTCCAAGCTCATCAACCCATGGCACCAATTCACACCAAACCCAGTAGATTCATCAATGTATGAACATGATATGCCAATGTTGGATTCTTAAAAAGAAGATCAACCTTCTCAAGCTAGAGGCATGAAAAGGTTGATACTGAATTCTTCAACTAAAATCTAAAATGAATGTGTTTGAAAAATATATAAAAAGATTTAAACACTCAAGCCCATTCAGAATTTTGGATGAAAACAAACAAGTTCAGAAAATCATTTTGATTTTTAAGAATTAAATGAACATTTTCTGACTTGATAAAAATGAGCACTCACCCTGAAAAATACCCAGGCATCAAACCACGAAAATACCCACTGAAAATGCTCATAGACACACGCCAAAAGATCTGAACAGAGTACCACATATACCCCGTACACACACACACACCATTTCCATGTTTGCCCGAGCCACGTGGAAGCCAATCAATGGCTGTCCACAAGAGACGAATGAAGGGCATATTACTTTTGTCCTAGAGGGGTATCCTAGTATTACTAAGGATAAGAATGAGGAGCTGTAAAAACCAATATTGCTTTATTTTGCAAAAATCAGAAATGGAGAAGATGATGAATAGTACTGATGTGTGTGTAAGTGTGTGACGTGAATGACTAAGATGCAATCAGATCTGATTGATACAGTGGGGGAACCAAGTCATTTGCAATGCACATGTATGTTTAGTAAAAAACAGAGAATGAGCTTTCAATGAAATGGGCTTTAAAAGAAAAACCCGAAATGGTCCCACTGCAGTGTCTGTCACTGTATCAACCACTGTACGTGCAAAACATTGTTCTTTATGACTAGTCAAATGGACACAAAAATGATATTTTCATGAATTGAATGAAGAGCAGTATACCTTGAGTATTGTTCATTCTTGACTTCTTCAATACAGCTGAACTTCTCCTTAATCTAGCCTAGAGCTTGTGAGTGATTAAATAAAAATAAATACAATGGTTTTGACAAGGAAAATAGCCAATATAACAAATCCTAGAAACTAACAGCTGCCGTGAAGCAGGTAGACCTACTGCTATACTCAAGAGACTTTGCAGAGAGAATATCATCTGCATCTACTGCTCTACATAAGATTCTGAAGCTTTATACTCTAAGGTATGACATATTCCCTGCACTTATGACATATTCTGAAGATTAATTGATTGTATGCCTTCAATAATTTGTCTTCGCTTTAGAATATATTAAGAGTTTTGTCATAAGAGTTTTGTCATAAGCTTCAATCATTATTATTCTCTAATGTGTTTTAAGTGTTTGGACTTTCGAATTAGAGGTGAGAAGGTAAAATGAAACTTTATCATTGGGTTCAATTCCCTAAAAGCATGCATATAGGTTTTATCTAGAAGGTTATATGGTTTAGGAATATGCTAGAGGGAAAAAGACAGGTTTATCTGCTTCCAATAAAGGACATCTTACTACCTAGACCTACTTATTAGTAAGATATGGGGATAGGGGAAATAAAAATTACAAATTAGGGACAAGTCTACTAATTTTGAATTTTGACAGGTTAGCTTTGTCATGAAGGAAAGGTACACACTGCATGGCTATTCATTTAGACATGTATTTGCATTTAATGGATGTATTCATGATTAACTATGAGGTATACTGTTGTACAATACATTGCCATGTTAATCCGAGCCATATAATTACGTTGGCATTTGAATACAACATGTGCTTATAGATGATAATAAATTATGTTGGAATTAAATATGATTATGCTTTGATACTACTTGTTTTTGTATCTATTAGACATGCTAAAACTGCCTAGTTGCTTATCTGTATACTTATTTGTACTTCTCATTTTGTCAAAGACTCATGATTTTGATGAAACCTACTTTGCTACTAAATAACTACTTTGCAATGCATGAAATATTTTGGACTAGTTGAGTGTGTGATTAGTTGTTTTGGTGATACTCACTCCTACACAGTGTGATAGTGTAGGAATCTTTAGGAACAAATAATTTCTTGGCTCACCAAGGACTCTTGGCACAGCTGGATTCTTTCTTTTAAAGACACTAATTTGTTAGCTTCTGGAACCTTCTTGCCGTGGGTCTTGGGGTTGTTCATGCATTCGGCCCACATCCAATTTAAGGTGTAAACAGTATCTTACTGCAAGAAGGTCATGAATTAAATTAAACCAACCAAACTCAATCCAATACTAAGTGTACATCACCAAAACCATTCACATGCACATATACATATAAGTATACATATACATATATCCAAAACATAGGGTTTAAGTGAACTAGCTCCTCTATCTGGAATGAGATTCTTGTCTTTGCTGCACTTCCAAGTAGAATGATATCCTAGTTCATGGCATAAAGAAATTAAATTTAGCAATTACAAACTAAACTCAGGGTTTTCTAGGGTTAATTTATTGGCTTATTGACTAAGTTAGGTAGCATTCGAGTTCCCAAATCTATTAATTACCTACTAACTTCACACAGATTTCAAATCATGTAATAAGTCATATTTCAAAGCTCAAAGTCAAAACAAAAGTCATAAGAGCAAAAGAGGTATGTTGTAGAAACTTATTTCAAGGTTTTAGTTTAAAAACAAGAGGTTTGATAACCCAAATTGTGATCTATTTGCAAATAGGTTCCCTTCTGCTTTTCAAGCATCCGTAGGGATGAAATGTGACTTACTTAGCCTATGAGGACAAGTCAAAAAGCTTTAAAACCAAAGTTTGAAGTTATGTACCAAATCAACTTTTCAAAAGGATCAAAAGAGCAATGCTTGCTCTGCCATTTTTATAAAATTGTACAAAATTCATTTGAACAATATATTTGACAGAAATTTAGTAGACTTGTTAATACTCATGTATAAAAATTTTCAAGATATTTGGAATTGTGCAGATATGATTTTCGAAGAGCACAATCTCATACCAGAAACTGGTTTTTGGCTAAACACTATTCATATGGTCAAAAAATGCTATTTTTGTGTATACTTAACCAAATTGAGTGAAATCAATTGGAAAAGTTTTGAAATCATGCCCATAAACTAATGTAACAATTTCAGATTTAAATTTCAATGAAAATTCGTGTACAAAAACCTAACACTTTTTCAATGATATTTATGCAGAACTGGCAATATTTTGCTGCAACTTGTAAAATCCACTATAAATCCATAACAGGTTGGATTCAAATGTTCTTGACTCAAAATAATGTTTAGGGTGTTTAATTTTAACCTCATAAAATATCAAGACCAAAAATTTTCTAAAACAATACATAATTCAAAAACAAGCATGTGAGGTCAGAAGATAGAAAAGTTTGCCAAACAAGGATCAAAACATGTAATTCCTTGGATTTCTCAAAATGCAATTATCCATAACCAATCAACCAATATCAAAATCCTAGAAACTAATATTTAAGAACTCAGGGAATAGAATTTTGAGACTTCTTACAAAAATCTTCCTCAAAGGCAGTAGGCTGCACCTTTCTCTCCTTCTTCTGAATTCTTGATTCTTCTTCTTCTTCTTCTTCTTCTTCTTCTTCTTCTCTCTCTCTCTCTCTCTCTCTCTCTCTCTCTCTCTCTCTCTCTCTCTCTCTCTCTC
>QANW01007049.1:197262-223211 GCA_003254865.1 Dryas drummondii
TCTCTCTCTCTCTCTCTCTCTCTCTCTCTCTCTCTCTCTCTCTCTCTCTCTCTCTCTCTCTCTCTCTCTCTCTCTCTCGTTAGTTTTGAATTAGTGTGAAAAAGGTTTATCTGAAAGAGGTTTGGTTTTATAAAGAGAAGTTATAGCTGCTAGAGGGAAAATGAAGAGTCACCTCTTTAGTTTTTCTTGGTTTGTGTGGGAAAAGGGTTTAATGAGAAGGCTTTTTTAGGTTTTGGCTTCCCAAGAATGCTCTAAAAAGAGAAGTTATAGCTGCTGAAAGGAATATGAAGAGTCACCTCTTTAGTTTTTCTTGGTTTGCGTGGGAAAAGGTTTAATGAGAAGGTTTTGTCAGGTTTTGGCTTCCCAAGAGGGCTGTAATTGGCTGGTCAATCCCTTAAGTGAATAATTAACCTATTGGACTAGGCTTAACAGCCCATTAATCAACCCAAGGCATTTCCTTGTTTTAATTCACTTAATTAAAAGTCATCATTATAGTTCTCCTTTTTATTTCCTCCAATCTGAAAATACACTCAACCTTCCTTTAGTGATCATGATCACCATCCCATGCTAAGGTCACATATCCTATATCTCAGTCAAGCAACCTATGGTTCTTATCCTAGTTACTAAGGCCGATCAACTCTAGGGTTTTCAAAGGTCAAACTTTCAACCCTTGGTATTCATACTTGTTAAATCTATCACTAGTCATGTGTAGGTATCAGTCATGTTTATGGATAAATCCACATGGACTTAACAACCAATCACGGATTGACACGTGGATAGTCACATCTAATTTCAACTTTGACTTCTCAACGGTCAAATGGGTCAGACTTAGACCTCCATGTCACCATACTAGCTCAGCAACGCATTCATTGTCAATTCAGACTGGCTCATCTCAACAGGTCCCCTAAATCCGACTTGAGCCGATCTTAGGATTTTCTAAGAAATTGGGTTTTCATCTTTTCTTGGATATCCCAGTTTGGTTCGGTTCGGCGCCTGGTGATCATCTTCGCAGAAAAATCTAGTGACCAACAGATTGCAGTCGAATAACGATTGTTACACTATACGTTGGACTCGTCTAAACTAGTTCATCCATGTCCGATCCGAACATAGATATGTTTCATACCTGTGTGTGCAAAATCTGTGATCGAATCGGCTCAGATGCCACCGTCATTCTAGAAAATTGGAGTCAGGATGAACCGCCTTACTCGAATATCTCTGACAGATGGGACATCCCAGCTCACAGTCATGACTATTAGGGCATTCTACTTGATCTTCCATACTTGCATTGAATGTAAAGGAGATAGGTAGCTGTGCATGCTACTGTTCATGGCCGAACGCGTGGCCTCTTCTCAACCATTTACCCTCATGCAGGTAACTTAACCTTCACCCACTACAAGGAAATACCCCATTAGATATCAGTGGAACACTGTTGTCTATTAGGTTTGCGACCGATAAGGGCAGACGTGATATCTAATGTACCATATTTTTAATATCAGTTTTGGGCTGATGTCTATATCAAATTAGACATCCTATTTGTTAAATATCTGATATTGTTAATAAATAATATATATCGATTTTTCAAGTTTCCGCTATCTAAATAAACGGATTCCGATATGTAATATACTTTCAATATCATTATTTTTTCAAAAACTGACATTAAAAGGTATATTAAATATTTGTTTGGTTCTATTTTTTGATATTATAAACCCATCAACAGCTATATTTGGTAGGTTTTTACATCACTTTTTTTATCAAAGCGATATATAATATTTTTAACACATCGAATTTGTAACTAAAACCGATATATATGTACACATTTGATATCTGTTTATTCATTGTTTTAGATATTATAAGTCTTTTAAACATCAGATTTGAGTTACAATGTGATATAAAAATAACATTAGATATCGGTATTATTTGTTATTTCGATGTATATACCTGTATAAATATCAGATTTAATAGACATTAGATATCAGTGTTTAACTGATATTGTAAATGTTTTTTAATTAAAAATAAAATAAAATGGGTTGTTAGATATTAATTTTTCCTGCCAAATATTTAATATAAAAGTTCCAACATGCAACATCCAATTTGTGCAATTTAAATGCTTCCATAAATTTCATCCAACATTCTCATACATTTCCAACATCCAATTTCAACCCATATTCAAGTTAACAAAAATGAATTACAAATCCCTCTACAAGTAGAGATAACCATAATCCATATATAACCCCCTAAGCAACTTCAAAAATCTGCATAAAATATAAGGCATGGCTAGTTCTAAATTATGCACACTAGCTAGCTAGTTCTAAATTTTGTCTTTTCCTTTACAAAAGATTGGAATGGCACCACTAATATCATATCAACAGAATGTATGTCAAAACAACATACCAACATGTCTAAAAATAATTATCGATGACACAATCTCCCCATTCAACTCAGACTTCATCAATCTGGGCTTGGGTGTAACCAGTTCGCTTGTTCTCCGTCTTAGACCAGTGAAAACATTAAAGACAAGTGCATGATCAGCCACCAAAAGATATGCAATTATATATTCAAACTATAAAGTTATGCTCTTGTTGCAATCCCAAAACCTATACACGGCAGAGTATAAATAATATAAGGCTAGCTGCACGCTATCACAGCCACCTAGACATGCAATTATTTAAATAAAGAAGGCAGCTGATAGCAATCCCAAAATCCAAAAGGAATAGTTGCATGTGATGGTCTAGCAACAAGCTTAAGTACATGTGATGGTCCAGCAAGCTTTAAAGTTCAATTTATCAGATTTACAACAACCAAACCATATCCTAGCTAGTTTCCTATCTACATACATGAACTATCCTATGAGGGTACACTTAAACAATGGCATTAGCTACACCTGGAATCCTTCAACACACTCCTTCCCAAATGGACACATGATGACAAATCCTAAACAAACAGGCAACACCCAATGAATTAAAATTAGAGACACTAGGAAAGGGTGGACAGTTAGGTGAAATATGAACATTATAAAATAGCAGTTGGGCATCGATTGGTTCATAGAGTGTTTTCTTATGGAGATGTAGTTTAGTACTTGGCAAATGAAAAAATAAAGTCAGGCACCAAGACATAACTACATGAAGGCAGTGAATTCATAAAACAAGCACAAATTCATTATAGTTGGAATTGAGAGGTAAAACAATTAGCAAAAAGGTGAGACAAGAATTGCGTATAACAAATTAACAATTCACTTTCTGGTATTGCAAAATAGTAACTATCAAATCATTAGGCCTCATATAATATATTTGAATTTCCATAAGCATAGCAGATAATTACTACACAATCTAATACTTGCTTGAAACAAATTTTTTCATCGCCAAATATATTTTGACAGGGTATGTAACTCTTAAGTTAACTATTCACCCAACAGAGAGAAAAAATCAAATTCAAAACATGAGAAAAGGACCTACATTGGCTAGGCACATTAGTTCAGTAACAAATATTGAATTTGAAATTTCTTCCAGAAAGAGATTTGATCCACATCATTGCAAAAGCCATACACATTAACTAAACATATATTGGACAATCTTTTCAAACGTTTACTTCACACATTTTTACTGTAACAGACAAACTCTGTTTGCTGTAGCTAAAGTAGTTGATACTAAACAAAACAAACATTCAATTAGGATAGATGAACATATCATAATTGCATCTATACCCACTCTAGGTAAGAAGGGACCACTGTACTGCAAACAATCAAATAACATATTTGCCCCAATCAATAGACCTCTGGACTGGTAACAGCTAGTGAACAATAAATCACCCAAAATAGGAACATGGTGGTTAATAGGCAACTTGATCAAATTAATCAAAGACTCTAGTCTAATTCAGCCAGTCATCAAAGCACAAACCTTCGAATTATAAGAGAACAAATTGAACTACTTCCAACAATCAACCAGTACTAGAGATTTACACACCAAATCAAGAAATTTATTGAACTAGCACCAAACCCAGAAGAAGAGAGAATTTCAAAAAGCATACAAAAATCAAAAGTATGTTGAGATCAACCTACAGGGTTCAAGAGGCCAGCTGCATATTCCCGGCAATGAACGTAAACTCGATCAGCACTGATGTATGCATAAACTGAGGTAGATGCATAAGATTTCATAGTTAGTTATTTCAAAATGGCATGTATCATAATTAATTTGTTTTAGCAAGTCTAAACTTGTTGCATGCCTACAGTACCATATGGCTAATAGACCAAATGATAAAGTACCTGTGGTCCCATAAGATANTTAAAATTTGTATGCTGCATTCCTTAGTAGAGTGAGAGAGAGAGAGAGAGAGAGAGAGAGAGATTTTCTGGTGGGAGAGATATGGATATTTCTTGCACCTTGAAACAGAGCTGCAATGGTTGTTTGGTTATATATTTTTACAGGCCTATTTCTTATTGCTAGCTATATATATATGTACCTCATGCATGTACCTTTTCTCTCAAATGCAACTCACACATAAAGCATTTGTTTTTTAGCAATAGACTCTGCATGATACTCACAAGTCACACCTAAGGCTAGCATTGATTCTCCGCATGCATTTTGCGAGAGATCACTACAACAAAAATGTCGATAGATATCAGTCGTGGACTGATATCTATTTGGGTAGTCGTCTGATATAGCGCGTCGTGATATCTAATGTTCACATTTTAGATATCAGTTTTAAACTGATATGTAAACATTGTTTATATATCATTTTTGATATTATTTATGATATCTATAAAATTCGAATATCAATAATTCTGATCAATACATATCGTATTTGAGATAGAATATGATATAAAATCATGATATCAATATCAAGTTTGAGGTAGAATATGATTTAAAATTATGGTATCAATATCAGGTATATGATAAATTCTAATATATAATCTTGATATCAATATCAGATATGAAACTGGCTTGATATCTAAATATTGTTTATATATCAAGTCTGAGAGAGAACCTGATATCAAAACAATATAACATTTCAATTTTTAGACCAAAACTGATATTGTTTATTATTTTAAGTTTAAAAACAGAATTTGAAATGTATGATATATATCAGTTTTTTTTCACCTAAAAGGGATATCAATGAATTGAACATACAATTGTGGCTATAATTTAAATATAAGGGCAAAATGAATATATAAACACTGAATCAAAATTACACATTCATTAGAATATAAAAATTGCATTGATAATTTCATAATAAAAATAAGTCAAGTATTACAAGCTACCAAACTATTAGAACTAAAATTAATGTTCAAAGAGTCATATACCAAAATTACTAAGCTACACATCACCTACAAAGTATATATGACTTGAATAATAAGGGGCTTGTCACTTGAAGGCTTCACTTTTCCTTGAGGCGTTGTTCGTGTCGATAAGCAAATGGAAGAGGAACCAGCAAGCCCAAACCTGATGAACAAGAAATACATTAAGAACATTTTGCAACATAAATGAAACAAAATAATTAGAGATTTTCAATATTCAAATTCTTGAAGCTGTTCAAGCACCAAATTAAAAGAGGCATGAGACCAAACCTCTCTGCTCTAGCCTTTCTCTTCTGCTGATCCTCTAACGTTTTAGATGCTTCTGATCCATGAGATGTGGAAACATTACCAAATCTGCAATAATTAAGATCCATGATTATCTCATTTTCAGAATCAACTGCACCACAAAAATTTATGAGCTGAAATAAAAAGAAAAGAAAAGCAACTTTAAACATATGGAAATAGGACATGCTGCACATGCACATACAAAAAAGTGCATTCTCATACCTTGTACAAAGCAGCAAGTTCATCCACCAACTTGAAACCAAGCGATGAATTAATTAATATAAAAGATAAAGGATTCCATGTTTAATGAAAGCCTGATTTTATACTAAAACTACATTTAAACCATAACTCACTACACCCACCTACCCACCTACAAAGGGACACACAGAAGAATATCATTCTTCGCAAGGCTCTCAGCAACTAACTTGATACTTTTGATGATTGCAGTTTCACTCACAAAAAACCTGCAAAAAACCAACATCTCAGCTAAAGAATATTATAATAAGAGGACCAGCAGCAAGAGAAGTGGGTTTAAGAAAACAGAACCTACCATCAACCAGACTTCCAGTGCTCTCTAACAGTTCAGGAGAGACAGGGAGTTCAGAAAGGGTGGCAGCAGTAACTCTCAGCCGTGAGAACTGTTCATGCTCCCAAGAAACCTACAGCAAGTAAAATGGTTTATCGCCCGGTATAAACAGTAGAATATAGGAGTGCACTGAAAGCACATCAAATTTATAGCAATGAAGGAATAGTAACAAGGAAAAAAAAACCAAACAGAGATTAAAGAAAGGTACATCCTGATTGATTTACAAGCTCACAGAAAACACAAACTAAGTAGCTTCCTGTTTAGTTGCAGCACCAAGAAGTTGAGAACAAACCAACAAACTGTCTACATAAGGTTTGACCTCAACATAGGCTGAACCAGTAAAATACAATAGAGGAGTTGTTTTTGTGGATGATATATAAAGATGAAAATAATGAAAATAGATTAAGCCACAATGAACCCCATGCATAACAGAATAATCAGTTTGATTATTCTAGTGCTGATATTTGGGTAAAAACTTCTTTTCTTATTTTATCAAGTTGTCACATTTTTCATAAAACTTTGTTATATGAATTGTGATATACTTTTATGGTATTGAGTTCTGATAAATTTCCCTGCCCAAGCCAGCAGTGAAAATGAGTGTGGACATCATAAGTTCCCTTGGTACACGATTTGCAATCAACCTAGCAACCAGGTTCACAAAAACAAGTACATAGCCTAGACAAATCAATGCAAAATAATAGTTTTAATGTTCCAAAGAATAAAGTGGATAACAAAAAAAAAATTCATAGTTTGAGGCATTAAGTAATGAACTTAACCATCAGAATTTAGAAACATTAGCTTCATATATTGCATTTTGGAATATAAAACATCCAGTCACATTACTGAACTTGTCACCACATCACAATTTAGAAAATAATGAACGCTGAATTATGCTATTTGATATTCAGTTCCAAAAATTAGAATTCATCAGCAGATAAATTCATTTCCAAATGAACAGAAATTTGTTTTGTATTTAGGTTCAGATAGTATGTTATTGAATAAAATATGAATAGCTAATTTTAAAGAGAAAATAACAAAATGCAATAAAGCATGGCCAAACAGATCTATAAGACATACCATGGAGTAGTGCAGGCTAATACAGGATATGTATAATGCCTGTGAGTAGTATTGTTTGAGACCTTTGCATTTTCCTGAATCCTCCAAACAATTTACGAATAACTGACAATGAAATTTTCAATTTCGCACTGATACAAAAGAAGAATAATTGATCATGAAATTTTCTGGAATAGAACGTACTGGGAACAAACTTAAAATGAGATGTTTGTAAGATGACAAAGATGGTATATAGTATTAGAAACTAACAATCAAATATGGACTGGTATTGGAAACAAATATCATAAATGATAGGTAAGACTATATCAAAATCAATGCAGATGTAGTGATAAAAGAGTATTATCACCTCTCATCCATGGATTTTGTTTCTCTGCCTTTGGTGGATCTACTGTTAGCTGCCTTTTGTCAAATCTGGTCCATTCAAAATATCCAGTAAGTACATGGAGCATCAGTTGCCTCTCCACATGAAGCTCATGATGACCATGGTTTCTCCTAGAAGAATGATATAACACAATAATTAGAACAGTAACTACACTAGAAAATAATTAAAGGTATATATTTTTTTTAGAGAAATTAAACATATAATTAACAAATGGGATTGCAAGATGTGAATACCTAGAAAGTATTGGACCAGAAACAGATCATGTAACCTCCCCACTTTGCTATGCTACATCAGACCTAATAACATTTAAAGAAAATATCAAAGTTTAGGCCATTATAATTAAGCAACAATAAACTAACGATAACGGCAACCATAACTGCAACCACAACCAAGCTCAAAACAACCATAACATAAATAATTACAAGTCATTGTTTTCACCTTTTAGTCGTTGAGGAGTCCTAGAATCGGGATTCAATAGCTGCAGGTTGAGATATTCATATTTCTCACTTCTTTCACTTTCAACCAATGTGTACGTGTGTGTGTGAGAGAGAGAGAGAGAGAGAGAGAGAGAGAGAGAGAGAGAAAATCTGAAAGCACACAAATCAAACCGTGAGCATTGCAAGCCTGCACAAAATTTAAACAAGTTGTTCATCACATTCTTGATCATATATTGATTATATATAAAAGTATCACAGTAATGAAAACAGAAAAGAAAAATTAACAAAAGCAAAATGAGATTGAAAAGAATGACCAAACAATACCTCCATTTCCAATATCCATTGAGGGCAATTTGAACCATAAATTCCAATCCCAGAGCCCTATTACAAGATTATCAACAAAGCCATACAGAGAAATTAATAGACCAGTCTCAGTTGACCAAACAGAGGAACAATAATAAACATAACCTCTCCTTTAGCAACTAAAAATTAAAATAAAAAAGGTTGGCGACTCACTCTGATGGGTTGGGTGAGGTCAGGGAGTTGGAACCGGAGCTCGAATGTTGGGTGGGCTTCCTTGTCAAGCTTAAGCTTTTTGGGAAGCATGGCCATATTGTTGTACACATCCTCAAAAACAAAACCCAAACAAAATCTTTGAAATCGAAACCATATATAACATTAAAACCTAAACAAATCGAAGCCCTAACCTGATTCGAGGGAGCTGAGTATTCTTGTATGGCTTAGTGGCTTTTTGTGATGACTGATGAGGAGATTTCAGAGGCGACCTAAGCTAACAGGCGAAAGTGAGAGGAACCTAATCGAAGAACTAACTTGATTCGAATCGCTGCCAAATGAAGACCATGGATTGACCAGATCGACGAGGGGAACCCATTGCGGCCGGATTTCGGTCGCAACGCCGCCAGGATTAGGAGATCGTCGGAGAAGACCATCGAGTCTGTGTGGCTCGATTCGAGTTTCTGGCTTGGTTTCAGGGCAAGTGAAGTACAAGGAAAGAGAGAGGAGAAGGAATGGAAGAGACTGGTGGTCATCTCGCCGGTCACACTTGCCGGACAGCGAGAACCCGATCAGAGATAGATCGAGTTCGCAGGAGAGAGAGAGAGAGAGAGAGAGAGAGAGAGAGAGAGAGAGAGAGAGTGTGTGTGTGTGTGTTATGGGTCTGGGTTTGTGTTTGATCGAGCTTTGTGAGTGAGGGTTAGTGAATTAATTTGTACAAGTGTTGGGAGTAGGACAAAAAAAATTTTAAGTGGGAAAAAGATATTACATATCAGGTGTGCTCGATGGTATGACAAAAAAATTATAAGCGGTGTGGTAAGATATCAGTTGGCAGATTACATTGATATCTTTACAAAATTTTTATAAAAAGGGAAAACATTATATATCAGGTTAAAAAATCTGATGATTTCTAATAGAGTTTAGAAATCAGTCAAAAAATTATCTGATATTATAATTTTTACAATATCAGTCGATTTCAAATCTGATATAAATTAGGTGATATCTATTGACAATTTTGTTGTAGTGGATGAATCGAGTGCAAATTAAAAAAACAGTTTACGGGACACCAATAATTAAGCAATTAAGCAGTTTACGGGAATTTTCAACATTGGCTAAATGTCTAGAACTTTTGTTAAATAAATATTATCCTAAATGCTCCCAAAACAATGTTAAGCTATGAAGTTGATTTTAAAATATGTGAATTTAGAATAATAATTGATGTATTGGATGCCAAATATATTCCTTTTTAAGAAAAAAAATCCCAAATACAGAACAATATTAATCCAACCAAAGAAATAAATGACTTTTATTAGAATATTCAAATATACACGGTGTGAATGCACAAGGAAATTGGATCATCGCCCACCTTGAAGTACACACACACACACACACACACACATACAGTGATATATATATAGGCCGGTACCTTGTTAAGCCATCCTTAAGAATGAATCCTTGAAATTGATCTCTTAGCCCAGGACCACATAAGACACCAGACATCTGCTCACCAAAGAATAAAATTAAGAGGGAAGTGCGAGAGAAAGAAATAAGATATTCAATACAAAAAAAAAAAAACCCTAAATAGATACAAATAGATATAAATATAGAGGCAGCTATACTCTTGTATGCCAAAATAGATGCCACAAACTATCATTATAGCATGAAGGAACTTCCATCCAACCTATGCCCTGGATAAGTTTGAATCATTTCCAGTAAACCACATGTGAACTCCCTCAAAACAGAAAATTAAATTAAATTAACCAAAACAGAAAACAAAATTAATAAAATCCTAGCAGAAAGAGACATATGTTACCTTGCAAGCAAATATAAAACTCCAAATTGAAACATACAAATTACCCAAACATTTCACAATAAAACTCACACCAAATCAAACTAATCAAAACCCCGACCAAACAGAGTCTTTAAGCCAAATCGAAATTCATCATGGACTATTATGAAAACTCAAATTCACAGAGAGAGAGAGAGAGAGAAATACAAAAAGCATGTGAGAGCTCAGAAAGGGAAAGATAGCAGAGAAAGAGAGAGCCGAAACCACCTGCAACCAAAAAATAAATAAAATTTTTCAGAAACTAATAGTAGAGAAAATTTGTCTAAATTCAACCAAAATTCCCAAAAATAATAGAGAAAATCAGGCTTCCGAAGGGAAGAGTATAGTAAGCAAACAAGGTGAATGAAAAACACAAAAAGTAAGAGCGAGAAAGAGTACCTGAGAGAGCTCTCGGAGAACAAAGTCGGAGTTGGATGGGTGTTACACAAAAAGCTAGACGATGGATACTAGGCGGTGGGTGTTGGACGATGGGTGATAGATCTCGTTGTCGATCATTGGTCCCGAGGTCTCGTCGTTGCCTTCCATCGAAGAGAGAAAGTGAAATCCTAGAATTTGGGGGTTTTACAATTTTGGATGAGTGAATCGTGTTTAGGAGGAAGAGAAAAGAGAGAGACATAGAGATAGAGAGATCGAAGGAGAGTTTGGTCTCAGTGAGCGAGGGTGAGAGAGAAGGAGCTGAGTTTAGTCTGATGGAGTCTGAGTGAATGTGTCTGCGAGTGAAGAGTTGTCAAGCCTTTGGGAATTTTTGAGAAGCAGGATCGATGAGGTAGAGACCTCATGGATTCTGGTTTGGGGGAATTTGAAGCAAAATCACAGCAACGGCGAGGGCTGTGGGTGAGAGAGAGAGAGAGAGAGAGAGAGAGAGAGAGAGAGAGAGAGAGCTCGGGTGAGAGGGAATGTTTGAGAGGGGGGAGTATCGGGTCTACTTAAATCAAAACATTTAAGTTGTCAAAAAAATTTGTATATTTGATTTTTAGCTTAAACAATTAATATCAGTTCATGGTTTAGATATCGGTTATTATAGAATTTTAATTTCTACCCAAAAATTTAGATATCGAATTTGCAAACTTGGTGATATATAAATGTGTTTAGACATCATTTTTAAAAAACTAAAAATCCAACTGATATAAAAAACTTTGACAATATCGATTTTTTTAAAACGTACTGATATATTTTTAGTGATATCTAATGAGGTATTTTCTTATAGTGACCACTTCCTTTGTCTATATAAACTCACTTATATGCACAAAGAAAGACACAAAATTTGCTCACAAAAGCCCACCCAAATACATACAACCAGCTGAGAATATCCCAGAAGATCTTGCATTGTTCTTCCATATTCTCCCAAGTTCATCATTTGTTCTTCCTTGTTTTTACTCAAACACCTTCAAGTACACTTCACTGACTTCATCATCGGAGCGTATTTGGCTGGTACCATACCGGTCCTTCTCCTTTGATCTTGTGTTCATGCAGGAAGATCTCATTAGCTTCAACCAGCAATTCAACAAATCTTGATAATCTCAAATCAATATCCAACTCATTATCCAACAAGGCTTCCAATCAGCCAGATCATCTACCTTAAGTTGTTGTATCTCTCTTACGGATTTTTGCATCAACAAGTCACATAAATATACAAGTATAAGAATACATGTGATCCGAGAGCATGGAGTGTACAAACAAAATGTGTAATAAAATAAATTAAAATAGGTGCATGCATAACAATTAGAGTATTATAGAAATGATGAAATCTTTTATAAAACTAACTTGTGGAACAAATCCACATTTGTGTTTCAAAATATAACAATTAGTGCTAAACTAGTTAATTGATCAAGCAGCACCCTTAAACCAAAACCATTAAAACTAGTTAGTTAATCGAACTATTTTATCACTGGAGATATCTAGTAAGTATTTTACTTACTATTTTCAAACCTAGCCAGGGTCCCTTGAGGGAAAGCTATGATCGTATGTGTTGCTTACCTTCTCTATTGCTTTTTGCAGATTACCATTCGGTTGACGATCTTGACTAGTCAGTTGGGCGAGACACTCGTATATCATGCTGGGCATTCTTAGGTCTTCTTCACTATGTTCAGATTGTTATTTTCCTGGGTCTTCTACCCGTTTACTTATCTATCATTTTGATTTCAGTTTTTAATTATTCAGAACATCTTTCTAGTAGTCGGTTGGTACCCTTTTTGGGATTTGCTTCTCAAATATGACCGTTCAGGTTATCATGTTGTGTTAGGGTTATTTTTGTAAAAATTTGTACCCTACCAGGTTGGCTTATTTTTAAATATATTTTGAAGTATGTTTTCCGCTGTACATTTTATTCTCTGCTCCAACCCGTATTTCATCAAAAAATGCTTAACTCGTTTTAAGGAACTTGGAATAGTGATGCTGAGGCATGATATCATCTTTTGGGGTTCTTAGGGTGGGTGCCTCTGCCAAGACTCCCATTTAGGGCCTAACAGTGGGTTTCCCTTATAATGGAATATGTTGAATCGGTTACTTATTCTATATTTTTGAAGGGGCATCCCTCTACTTCTTTTTTGCTATCACGAGGACTTCACCAAGGTGATTCATTATCAACTTATATTTCTTATGTTCTAAGGGATTTTATCACGAGGACTTCACCAAGGTGATCCATTATCAACTTAAATTTTTTCAATGTACGAAGATACGTACGTATGTCAGGACAAAAAATTGAAATGTTGAGAAATCAGTCGTATGTTTTGGGCCTAAAAAGGCAAAATTTAATGATGAGTTTTAACTGTCACAAACTACTACCCAAACTCTCAGACCAATCACAATAATAATAATAGCATGTTATCACAGTTTAAAAACTACACATGCACACACAAAGTCCATATGTAGGATAAATCCCCTACCTGGAATCCAATGCACTTCAAGTATTCTTTTCCACAAGCCTTCCACGTTCGTGTATGGTCCTATCTTGGCAAATCTGTAGTAATTAGACAAATACGACAACCTTAACCTGTTAACAACTCGGCAACTGGGTAATGCAGTAGAAACAAAAATGACAAGAGAAAACAAACTCTAAGTTAAGGACTATTAACAATAAGGGAAGACGATATGACCTTTCAATTAGTCACACGTTGCTCGTTTCTAATCCTAAGTGGACGAAACTCTTCTTTTTCGAGTTTTCTTAAGGGTTCACAAGTTTCAACTTTTATCTTAAAGTCAAACTAATTGACTAGTTGTTTTAACTCAAAGCAAATCCTTAAAATAATTTAGATTAATCCAATTTAATCTCTATAATTGAAACTTGTTAATCCTAGCATGCTAATTACTTTTAAATAAACAATTAAGTATCCAAAAATAAGGCTAGGCATGCTTAATTAATAAATAAATCCTACTTAATTAATCTAAGCATGCATCCTAAAATTAAAGCCTAAAAATAGATAAATAAAACGGAAATAATGAAATAATCACCTGGTTGTAGACCTCCAAAGCTAGACTCCACTCCTAGGGTCTCCTCCTTACACTTCCAAAACTTTAAATTTTGGGAAGTTTATTCCTTTCTCGTATGTCTCTTCTTAGAGAGACTCTTAAATAACCAAGGAATGAGTAACTCTAACTTCACTTGGTGGTGCAAGTGAAAATAAGGGACCAAGGTCTCTATTTATAAGCACTAGAGGTTTGGAAGAAATTGTAAATATCAAATGTGAAACAAATTGCACTAAAAATGCTCAAAAAAGGCTTAAAAGTCGAACTGGGTTGGAAAAACCCATGTAAATACCCACTTACACTCACATGAAGATGTTGAGCTCATTTTAATATATAATTTTTATCTTTAAAACCTTACATTTTTGTCTATTTCTTTTAGCAATTTTTAATGTTTTAATTCTTATTTTTATTATCTAAGTCAATTAGTGGGTTTATTAGTTTTTTATGTTTTAATGTTTTATTAAGATTTATTTTGGTTTTTATTTTATTTTATTTTTAAGTAGTGTATTTTTATTTTGTAGAATGTGAAATAGGAAGCCCAAAAGAAATAAAAGAAGAAAATGGCCCAAAATGGAAGAAAATGGAGAAGCCCATATCGCCTGGCCCAAGCCTTGGAAGCCGAACGGTCACTGAGCCCAACAGAAGCCCAACCCGCTTGCTCTCTTTCCTTCCGCCCAGCTCCAGCGCAAAACTCTTCATTTTGATTAATCAACCAATCACCCAGGTGGCGGACAATTGTTTCTTCCCAGCGTTCCACTCTTTTCTTTCCGCATGATCTCTCACCCATGTGAGCCGAGCCGAGCCAGCCAAGCCTTGAGCCGCTTTTCTACTATCTCTTTCTCCCTCACGGTTTCCTGTGCAGCCGAGCTCCTCAGCTAGCCAAGCCAGCCACCGGTTGATTTATATTCCTCTCAGCGAATGCAGGCGCGCCACGTGTCCCATGCAGCTATACACAGCCTTTCACCGGCCATTCATCTGTGTGTGTCTCTCTCTCTCCTTCCAGCCTATAGTTGCGCAACATGTGGCAGAAATTCTAGATATTTCCAGCCTTGCACCAACTTTGGGCTGATTTTTCCTTATCACTAGTCCTAGTATTTGCCTATATAAAGGAACATTCAGCCCCCTCTTCACATCTTTTACCCTATAATTTAATTTGTTACCTTTTCTAGTATTCTCCTAGGATTTCTCTCTCAAGCCAGTTGGCTATGATATTTGAGAGAGAATAGAATGTAATTTTCTTACATTTTAATTAATGAAATTTTAATATTATGTCACTCTTCTCTCTTCTCTCTTCTCTAATCCTTTATTTACTTTATACCTTTTATTTTATGTAGTTCTTTATGTTATGGTTAACTTTTAATATTATATCTCTCATCTCTCTTCTCTCCTTTCCTAATCTTTTATTTATTTTATGCCCTTTATTTTATGTAGTTCTTTACTTTATTATTAGTAGTGTTATTTATTTTATTGTTCTTTAAATTTTATATTCATTTACCTCTTTCTTTATTTTTATCTAAGATATAACTCATGGGTGGTCACTAAACCCCCCTTACCAAGGTAAGGGGGAATGACCACCATGAACATTATTAAATGAGGTCTTTATATTAATTTTTCCCTTATTTAAGATCCTACAAGCTCTAGATTTTGATATTAAAATGAGATAGAGATCCTCTTTCACCCATAATGTCATATATTATGGGTTGTTAGATCCTCTTTCCACATTTTACCTTTATGGTTAATTGTTTTAAACACAAACTTTTTGAACTCTAGTTGTTTCTTAATTTTGGTTCACTTGAGTTGCTTAAAATTTGTACTTTCTAAGCAAAATCAAAATCTACCATATAAATCTTCAATTCTTGTGCTTAATTCATATTTATCTTTGTAAGAGGGTATCAAGTGACTCTTGGGTGCCCTCCTTTTTGGGAAAGTTACTAAAAATCTCATTTAATATGTTCATAAGTAGTGTGGAACCATAACATTGGTTCTTATACCATTGTTTAGCTTCTAAAACCAAAAAGTTGTTATTTTCCTTTCTAAATTTAATATTTCAATTTTTGCACATTTATTTATCTTTTTTCTCTTTTCATCTACTTTATTTGCTTTTTAATTTAGTTGCATTTTATTTGAAGTTGCCTCACAAATCAACAAAATTTCCAAACTAGGTTAGTTTTAAGTTAACTTAAGTTTAAGTTTAGTGTATCGTTTTTCATCACTCCTTGAGGTTTGACCTCGTTAATATACTACTAGACTTGTATATTTGCGAGTAAATAAAATTTTACAACAGAAGACCCACGGGTCAGCCCAAAAGCAAACACGCGAGTCAGCCTTGACCCGCGCTATAATGACTGATCTTTCAGCCCAATCAACAGTCGAGCTTAAAGCTCTCAATTACCCAGTTGCAAAGAGGTTAAGGTTGTCGTATCATGTAGTTACGAAGAATTTGCCAAGATAGGACAGTGCGCAAACGTGTAAGGCTTGTGGAAAAGAATAATTGAAGAGCATTGGATTCCAAGTAGGAGGATTTATACTACATTCCTGACTATGAACTTTATGTGTGTATGTGTAGTTTTTAAACTGTTATAACATGCTATGTTTGTATGATGGGTGTGAGAGTTAAGGTAGCCTCGTCGGTGACCTTGGGTTCAAGTCCCTAAATCTTCTAGAAGAATTGATCTGTACATTATAGAGAGTTTAGCTAGGCTAACACGTGACTACGTGTGTTTGTGCGAAGCGGGGATCTATGATTGATGAGATGGCAGTGATACAGTTTCTGAATTGCAAGTTCATATTTCTGTTTACCATGACACTCTCGCTATGGATGCTATTTCTTTTAATAGTTGGTCATAGTCGTACCTAATGTGTATCGACCATCTGAGTTATTGTTATTTATGGGTTTTTATGCATGTTTACCATATACTGCTGCAGCTGAAGTGTTAAATCGATTTGTGGAAATGTTTTGGGATTTTGGAAATCAATCTTTTATAGGGAAATGTCTTTAAAGGTTTTTAAACCTAGTAGGGTCCCCTGAGGAAAATTATGATCATATGTGATGCTTACTTCCTACTTTCTTTGTTTTGTTTTTTTTCCTCCTACTTATGTAGATTTGCCTCTTGGAGGAGATCTCGATTGAGAGGTGCGCAGCTTGAATTCTTTTATCGGGTGTCTCAAGGTCTTTGTATTCATGTCTTTTGCTTTGCAGCGGTTCTTGCTTCTTCATAGGTGCTTTCCATTGAGAACCTATTTTGAACAATGATGTTTGTTTTAATCATTTTGTAAACCTATGTGAGTTTTACTTTTACTTTAGTAATTCTCTTTTCTGGAGTGTTGATTTAACTATTCCACCCTAGCGGGTTGGTTAATTTATATCTACGCATTTATTTTGATCTTATTATTTCCTTAAAAGATCCTGTTATGTAAAGAGTACTCTAATACAATCCATAGGTTCAACATTTCTTGAGTATCTTAGGGGATTAACGCCGGTTTATTAACATTAATTCCTCTTAATATTCAAGAAAGGTGCATATGCCACATACCCGGAGTATGGGGTGTAACAACAAGCACCCCTAAAATATAAAACCCACTTATGGAGTTAAAAAGAATTCATTAAATTGATCTCATAAGAGTCACCCAAAATTGTCAGCATATTCACAAGACTCATGAATCAAACCTCCCTTTTTATACCCCTCCAAAAAAAAAAAAAAGAAAATCCCCCTATGTTATGAAAAAGCTAAACCGGTTTCAACTCTAAACTCTGACTTTACAATGCTTGTCGTCTTAAGCATTAATTAGTTCTTAGAGATAAAACCCACAAAACAAAATGAAAAATTACGAAAATTTTCCTAAATGCACATACCCAAACAACAACCCTAGGTCATCCACAACTCACACAGATCAAAAATCAACACAAAGCCCTAAGTCAATCATAGCTCACAATGATCATCACAAAAATTAACAAAAAGCTCTAGATCATCCATAGCTCACACAAATCATCACAAAAATCAACACAAAGGAGAGAGAAAGCGAGAGAAAGAGAGAGATATATAGCTACTAGAAACAATGGTCGCAGATAGCTTCGATAGTCGCAACGTTCGATTTGGGAGGTCGTGTTGCAGTGTTCAATTTAGGGAGAAATTATTCTGTATAACCGCTATATTGATACGTGGTATAACCAATCTATTTATTATAATATAAGTGGATATTATTAATACTATACCCTACTAATATAAATACATCATTCAGTAATACTCTTACATGTTCGATTAGTTATACCACGTGACGGTATATCGGTTATGCCCTATAATTTTTCCAATTTAGGAGATCGCACAGAGGGACTCTGCAGTTGGGCTTAATCCAAGTTAAGCCCAGTATGAAATAGAATAGTGATTTCAATGTGCATTATTAGAAGTGCTGACTAGATAAATTAATTAGGTGACTAAATTTTAAAATGATGGCAGCAAACACATGCTTCATGCTTTTCTAAGTATTATATTATACGGGTCTAACAAACATGGCCTATAGTGTCAAATTTGGTTGGTAGTGATAAGATGGCTCTTGCAGTACGCAAGTGCACACCGTGCCGGTTGTTCTGATTTGGCACTCTTATCTTAAATGTTCAAAAGATTCCATGGAGTAACTGACCAACCACTCTCTTCTCTCTCATATACATACAAACTTTCAGTTTCACTTTCTGCAGGCACCATTTTCACTTTCAGTTTCTGTTCTTAGATGGCTCTGTGGATGAGGAAATCAGGAAACTTTATCAACCATTTCAAATCTAAGATGGGTTCGTTGGTTTTGATCAATCTCAGCTCTCGGAGTTCTTCTTTCAGTCAAAATTCTCCAGCTACTGCTGCATTTGCTCAATATCTCCGAATCCCGGATGGGGATTTTAGAAACTCACCCACCCATTTCTGCTTTCGTCGTTTTGAATCCGCGAAAGCAGAAAAGGTGTCGGATAATATTGATGGCAATCAGGTATACTAAAACCAGAACGTAATTTCAGATTGGGATCAGACTTTGGTTGGTTCTTAAGTGTGTAGGTGATCAATTTCACTTTGATGCTTTATTTTATTTAATTATGTAAGTGCTCAATAATTAAGTGTGTAGGTCTCAGACTTTGATGAATGTATATAATCAGTTATTTTTGAAATATCCCAGTATATTTTGTATCATAAGGTTTATAGCATTTTTGTATAAACAGATATATTTTGATATATACCAGCTGTTTACTTTGCTTTTATGATTGATCATTGCACCTTGGTTTTGCATAATCCACATTACTCATTCCGTTTGAGTAGGCTTGTACTGTTTGTAATTAGTGGTAACTTAAAGAGTTCTGTTTATGTTAAAATTAATGCGCATTGATTTAGTGATATTATTTTTTTTTTTTTTTTTTTTTTTTTTTTATTTTTTTTTTTTTTCTATTTTTGTGCAAACTGTTTTCAGTATTGTAGCTTAGATTAAATACTGTGGCAGATTCCTTTTCTGGTTATCAGATGTATGCATAAGATGCAACTTTGGTGCCTCTTGGTTTTGTTACTGAAAGCTAAGTTTTCTGGAATACGACGTATTAAAGATAATCTTATCAATTGTCCTCCAAGATGATGATAGAACGTTTATGTATTTGTTCTTTTACTTACTCATGTCATTCATCCTACTTCATTGGTTATTATGGATCAATATTAGAAAAGACATCCTTTATACCAAGAAATGTAGTTTAGGCCTCGTTTGGTGCATAGGATAGGATTGGATAGGATAAATGGCTAAATTCATGTGTATTCAAGGAATAAGTTTCTAACTTGAAAGAATAAGATGTATTAAGATGGACTAATCATAAGGAGAGACTTATCCCTTCCAATGCCCCCAAAAATGGTGGGATTAAATAATTCATCTTCTTCCCATCTTCTTCTCATCTTCTTCCTTCAAGTTAGAAGACATCCTCCATGTTCTTCCTTGAATATACATGAATTTAACTATTTATCCTATCCAATCTTATCCTATGCACCAAACGAGGCCTTAGTGTTTAGTGCTGAGAACTATAAGCACCTACTATGAATTAGGTAAAACTAAAAATGCATCTTGGGATGATATTTTCCGGTTTATCTGAAAAAGCGGTGTCATAGCATAACTTTAAGTGTACTGAGGCAATATCCAGCTCTTCCTGGAAGCTACTTAAGAAAGAACAACTTCTTTATTCACTCATACATATAATATGGAAGGAACAATTCCCAAAGGTCACTTGATCTGTTTTACTGCCATGATATAGTTTGCTAGTATACTTTCTTGGTAATCACTATTGGAGACCTCTGAGAGATGTACTTCTGAACTTTAGGAGCCAAATAAGAAGCATTTCTTATAGGTATCTTGGATGAATTAGAAGATAAGGCATTCAGGAATAATTTCTCGAATTTGCTTCCCAGAGGATCCTTGAACACTTAGACAGGTCATGGAAACTTGCTTTCAGTGCACATGTGAATGTACAGGTGTGGCAAAATGTGTTTTATATGCATAAGCTCACTAAAGATCCCTTTTCATGACAGGTTTTAGATCTTCCAGATGGAAAGGTCAAATTCACTCCAGAAATGAGGTTCATATCTGAGTCGCTTGAGGAGCGGGAATGCTGTTATCGGGTCCTTGATGACAATGGAAAGCAAATTTTGTCCAGCAACTACATAGAGGTAATGGACTCCACCCCCCTATTCCAACAAGGAGTTTTTCATTTCTTTCTTTATGATGAACATAAATATAATACATAGGAAACTTATGGCCTATGGACTACTAAATTAAATAGGTCAGCAAGGAAGTTGCTGTAAAAATGTACACTGGCATGGTCACGCTTCAAATTATGGACACCATTTTCTATGAAGCACAAAGGCAAGGAAGGATTTCCTTTTATTTGACAACAGTTGGAGAAGAGGCCGTCAATATTGCATCGGCTGCAGCACTCACTGTGGATGACATTATTTTTCCTCAGGTTTCATCCACATATACGCAAATAAGAACTTTCTGTACTATCATTTTACCTCTATATGCCACACCTACTCATTAAGATCTCAATTCCTTTTGCCTTATCAGATCATTCAGTAATTTTACATGAGAGGGCTGAGAATGATTTGAGAAAAAAGTTTTCTTTGACCTGCATGCAGTACAGGGAGCCAGGAGTGCTATTATGGCGTGGTTTCACTGTACAAGAATTTGCAAACCAGTGTTTCAGTAACAAAGCTGATTATGGTAAGGGCAGACAGATGCCAATCCATTATGGGTCTAAAAAGCACAATTACTTCACTGTAGCATCAACAGTGGCGTAAGTATAAATTTTGTTTTGTGGAACGTTTTCAAGTCTTTTACTAAAATAATTTAGATCACATCATAAGTAATTTATATTGCTTTCCAGTACACAGCTCCCGCAGGCTGTTGGTGCTGCATATTCTTTAAAGATGGAAAGAAAGGATGCATGTGTGGTCACATATATTGGTGATGGTGGCACAAGCGAGGTAAAATACTACTATATTTTAACCTACAACTACCCCCACCTCCTTCCCTTTTTAATATTCCTCAGGTGAATATATTTATAGGAGTTGGCTTTGTTATTAAATCCTTGCATGTTTCTATTAATTCAAATATCATAGTATTTGAATGTATTTATCCCACTGCCATCCTGTATCACTAGGATACCAATATAAACATTATTTCAATATTTCTGTATCTATTCTTGAGCAAACACTTGTGTATTTTGCAATAATCCCATTCTAAAGTCGAGAATGGTTTCAGTTCATAGTAATGGGGGTCCCTTTAATTTAGAGATCATTGCTTTTGGGTTTTTTTTTTTTTTTTTTTTTTTTTTCTTCTAACAAATCAAATAATGTTAGGGCGACTTCCATGCTGCTCTAAATTTTGCGGCTGTTAAGGAGGCTCCAGTTATATTTATTTGTCGGAACAATGGATGGGCTATCAGTACACCAACTTCAGACCAGTTTCGGAGTATTCTTCCTCTCTGCTTGTTCATGCTTGTATTTTGCAATTTCTATCACAGGAAGTCTCTTTGATACCCCATTTTTCTATCTTTGGAAGGTGATGGTGTTGTTGTCAAAGGTCGAGCTTATGGAATCCGAAGTATCCGAGTAGATGGTAACGATGCACTTGCCATGTATAGTGCAGTTCATGCTGCACGTGACATGGCAATCAGTGAACAGAGACCAATCTTAATTGAGGTAAAGAAAAACATTCTTGTTTTGCTGATTTTCTTGGTCCTGGGAGAGTCATACCATTGAAGCCCAGATTCTTTAACTTTTAATGTTTGGTTTTGATCTTTTCCTTTGACAGGCATTAACATATCGAGTAGGACATCATTCCACATCAGATGATTCGACCAAGTATCGTCCAATTGGTGAGATTGAATGGTGGAAAATGGAACGAGATCCGGTAACTCGATTTAGAAAATGGATTGAAGGCAATGGTTGGTGGAGTGATAAGGCAGAGTTAGAGGTCAGAAACAGTGTGAGAAAGCAGGTAAATCTTACTATTATGTCTGGAAGCAACTTGAAAAACAACAAACAATTAGAAATTGAAAACTCTATTCCATGTCCTAGTTCATCACTTCCTCACAAGTATAATAACTTTTAGTGATGCCACAGTTGAGGCAGTGGCTCGAAGTAGGAATGACCAGCTTTATGCTAATAGTTAAGAGAGATTGTTTCCAAGGTAAAATAAATATATTTTTTTAATTTATAGAAATTAAGACACCGTCATCCCATTCTGGATGTCTTGATCATTTGTGAGCACTATATAATGTACTCAGCTTGAGCACTGTATAAAACAAACAAAATAAAATACTGAACTTAAGAGCACCTTATTGTGGCAATAACTTGTTTAACCCTTTTTTATTTTTTTATTTTTTTGATAAAAAACTGAATTTTATTAAGAATCAAAATTGGTTACAGGATACATAGATTGAATACAATCCATAAGCCATGCAAGGTCATCCTCTAACCAAAAGAACATACCACATTCCTTTAACACAAGGTAAGCAATCATATTACGCTAATCGGTTGATAACAAAAACCCGAGAGATTGGCTAGAGCAAACAATGATCTCACCTCCTCCACCAGATGATTAATCATTTAGCACGCTTGAAGAAAGCTTCACTCAGGTTACCTTGTTTTAGACAAAATTATTTTCATTGAAAAGATTTTTTTTTTCCCCACAAAAATTTACTTCGAGAAATCCTTAATCTTTTAGCTTGGTTTTAACTCAAGCCCATGGCCTAGAATGGCCAACATGCCAGTTTTGTTCCCTATACACATGCCTGATACACATGTCTGACACTTATTATTCCATGTTGTCTCTATTATATTTGGTGTTAACATAAACTGATGGAGATCAGATGAAGACTTATGTGAGACAACGACGACAGAACAAATATTATAGTCTTCTAGAGGAGTCTTTAATTATTACTTTCATACTTTGGAGTCTTCTATTTGCTGGAGTCTTTAATTATTACTTTCATATGCTGGAGTCTTTTAGTTGTTGGAGAATGTTCATTAATAGTGTTCATTGTCTTTTGATTTTCTAAGGCACAAGTTCTCTGCTTTGTGTGAGTCATTAGTAATTAGACTTTTGGGATTCCTAGAGTCATTAATAAGGGTCATTTATTACCTAGTTATATCTGGGTTCCTTGTATCTCCAGCCCCTATATAAGAACCTTTTTGTACTGCTGAAAGTCAGTCAATGAAATTGCTTTGAGTTTTGTGTAAACACTATCTCTCGAGTGATCGTGAGAAACCTTTGCGGGAGTGAGTCTGGATTCTTTTATATTCTTTCTTCCCTTTCTCCCTTCCCAGAGTAATTAATCCCAACCCCCACAACCACAAATTATAAACCTATTGCCTCACCTTCATAAATTTTAGACAAAGTTCAGACCAGATTTCCAAACTGAAGCATTGGTCTAGATCTAAGAAGCTAGTTCAGGGATTTACTCTAGGGAACCGAGGAGTTCTATGGGTGAATTCTTACCTTGACTTCTTTCTATTGTTTGGTTATGCATGTTATTATCTGCTAATTCTTTAATTAACATTGTTGATTTTTTATTACTGTTCACTTCAGCTTTCATATTTGCAATCTAAATCATTCATAAGCTATTATTAATCATTTTTATTCAAGTTTACTAATCTTGTTATGTGAAAGTGCCTTGCATTTACAAAGCCCTAAGTTGTCCTACATCATAAACCATAAAGTTACATGCAAAAATTGCAGTTTTGCCCTCTTTCCACTATAAAGATAGAAGATTTCATTCATTCAGAGAATTGCATTCGAGATATGAAAGTTTCTTCATCTCATGCCTTAATTTGTTGCAGGTATTACATGCAATCCAAGAAGCAGAGAAAGTTGAGAAACCTCCAATTGCTGATGTTTTTACAGATGTATATGACTGCCCCCCTTCCAACCTCCATGAGCAGGAGAAATGTCTAAGAGAGACAATAAAAAGACACCCGCAGGACTACCCAACGGATGTTCCTCTCTAGATCTTGACTTTGTTTACCATTAAACTATTAATCTTCAATATATATTATTGGTTACATACCTATAATGATTTATAAATAATGACAGGGATCCCAAATTTATATCGCGCACATCACATGATTAGTGGTATTCGGAACAAAACTGGAAAAATGTATTAATCGATCAATTTTAACTATAAATTACATATTTTTATAGAAAAGTAGCTAACAAGATAAAATCTTGAATTTAGTTCTATCAATTATGATTGGTTCAAGATTGAAGGCCCTAATTTTAGGTAGAAAATAGTTTGCATTGTAGTAAGAAGAATATTAATAGGCTGGAAGGAAAATTAGAATGCAAACCAATCTATTTAACAGCTGGTATTATGGATTTGCAGGCATGCTTTGTGTAATTTTAAAGCTCTACAATTTAACAATTTATCTAGCTTGAGTAGTGATGGTTGAAGACTTGAAGGTCATAAAAAAAAAAAAAAAAAAGGGAGAGGTTGTTAGTTTCTAGGATTTGTTAAATTGGCTATGTTCCTTGTCAAAATAATTGTATTAATTTGTATTTAATCCATCACAAGCTCTAGGCTAGATTTAGGACAAGTTCTGCTGCATTGAAGAAGTCAAGAATGAACAAAGACACAAGGTATACTGCACTTCATTCATTTCATGAAATTAACAGATTTTTGTCTATTTGACTAGTCATTCACTGATCATAAAGAACACTGTTTTTCACGTACAGTGACTGTTATTTAAGTCACAGTCGCTACAGTGGGTCCATTTCGGGTCTCTGCTTTTTAAGCCCATTTCTTGAAAGCCCATGTTTTGTTCAGTACTAGACATGCATGTGCATTGCACATGGGTTGGTTTCCCTACTGTAGCAATCAGATCTGATTGCATCTAATCCCATTCACGCACACACCTTCACACATCAGCCCTATTCATCATCTTCCTCATTTTTCTGATTTTTAAAAGCAAAATTCCTTTTTACAGCTGATTATTCCTATCCTTTGTAATACTAGGATACCCCTCTAGGACAAAAGGAATACGCCCATCATCCGTCTCTTGTGGACAGCCATTGATTGGCTTCCACGTGGCTTGGGTGAACATGAATTTTGCGTGGGTGTGTACGGGCATAAGTGGCTGGCTGTTCAGATCTTTTTAGTGGGTGTCGATGAGCAATTTTTGAGCGTGTATTCTTGGGGTTTTCACGCCTGGGTATTTTCTATGTGAAGTGCTCATCTTCATCATTTTCAGAAAATGGTTTTTATTTCTTGAAAAATCACAAAGAGTTTTTCTGAACTTGTTTTTATTAAATCTGAAATTCTATATGGGTTTGAGTGCTTAAATGTCTTTATACATTCTTCAAACACATTCATTTTAGATTTAAGTTGAAGGATTCAATATTGATCTTTTCATGCCGATAGCTTGAGAAGGTTGATCTTTGTTTGTGAATCCTACATTTGCATATCATGTTCATGCATTGATGAAACCACTGAGCTTGGTGCGGATTGGTGCCATGGGTTGATGAGCTTGGAGTGGAGCTGCCTTCTTCATGAATGACCA
>QANW01007049.1:244054-291277 GCA_003254865.1 Dryas drummondii
CGTGTGTATGGCCAGGATATTGCCTGCACGTGTTGGATTTACTCCACGCGTGTGTATGGCCAGGATTATTCAGGGTATATAGCATGGTGGAAAATGAAATTGGTATTTTCAAGAGATTAAATATGGATTTCAAGTGAGAAATATCTTTCGAGTTTTATTATGATTTTGATAAATTAAATGATTGGCTTTTGAGAAAAGTGTTTTGAGTTATCTTTTCTTTGAATTTCTTTAGTTTTATAATATTCTTAAAGCTTGGAAATGATTTTTAAACTGGGGGATTTCAAAAACAACTTGAGGTTTTAGAATTTTTAATTGGTTACAAAGGGTTTCTGAAAAGATATTTACCTTTGATTTTCATTAAACTGTCCACTCACTGAGTTTCGTCTCACGGTTTATTTGTTTCGTCTTAAATTGTCCCCCAGGTAGTAGATTTGGTGGAGGTCGAGCCAAACACGTCGAGGCAGTTGCAATCATCTCCTTAGTCGGACCCTGTAGGCGCCATTTAGCTTTTGTTAAAATTCTATGTAATAGAATAGCAGCTCTGATAACCACTCTGCAAATTTTAAGTTGGATTTCTGTGAGATTGTTGGGTCTGAGACCCTATTTGGTTGTGGTAGAGGTGGTTGCTGTATAGAAGTGCTTTTTAACAGGTTTGAAATTTCTGGGTTAGTCCATTTTCAGGGGAGGTTCTGCCGAATTTTCGGTAGGATTTTCCTTGAATTTGGATTCCCGCAGGACCCCTCCGGGTTTCAGGGTGGAATCCGGGGGCGGTCCTGTCACTCTCTCAACAGCTGAGGCTGAGTACATGAGTGTCTCAGAAGCCACCACTCAAGCTGTTTGGTTGAGGGTTGTTCTACAGGATTTTGAGAAAGAACAACTGGAACCTACTACTTTGTTATGTGACAACACCTCTGCAATAGCAATGGCAAAAAATCATGTCTTCAACCAAAGGTCCAAGCATATCAAAAGAAAATTTCACTTCATTCGTGATGCAATTCAAGAGGGGACAATTGAGTTGTTGTACTGCAAGAGTGAAGAACAACTTGCTGACATATTCACAAAAGCATTGGCTAATGATTGTTTCTGCTACTTGAGGGACAAGCTAGGAGTTATATCAGTTAGGGCCTTAGAAGGGGGTGTTAGAATTAAGGCTCCTAACTAATGTCCTAATTCAGTTTTGGTATGAATTAGTTTCTTAAATGTATAGAATAGTTTTAATTAAGCTGTTAGTGAATATAGCTGTCAATTGGACAGATGACAGTGTCTTATAGGGCATTGCTTCTTTGGTGAGGTGGAGGTTATAGGCTCTCCTACACAATTCTGTTGCAACGGCTAAAGGCCCACATTCATTGTACTGATGTATATATATATATATATACATATGAATATACTGCTCTTGAGCTATTGCGTGAGCTCCAGCATTTTACAAAATATTCCCTTCCTCTCTCTTCGATTTTCTTTGCTAATTTCTCAAATCTCAACATAAATTAGGAGTTTGATCTTTTATTGGAAGCTCCAATGTGGGGCTGTTATCCCCTTATTTTTTAACTTAAATCTTCCAACATGAGGCTTCTATCTCTATCCTCATCCTTTTCTTTTTTCTTGAATTTGTTTTTATTTTTTTTTCAATGGTTCAACAGTTAGATATTATTTTAAGTTTTTTTTTTTTTTTTTTATTTGGAGAAAATGGAGGATCGAACTTGAGTACAAAAGGGAAAATTTTATAGCCCTTCCAACCAGCTTAGAGCATGAAATTCATATATTATTTTAAGTTGCAAAGCAGCAGTTTTATACAAGAGTAAAAAATTGCAAAAAAAAATAATACCAAGCTTTCTATAGTTGTATACGTAGGCTAGCAGGATAACGTACATACCATTCTTAAAATAGATACCAAACTGTAAAGAGCTAGTAAACCATAGGCCACAGATAAAAGTACCCCCAAATGGGGCGGTCAACCATCAAACACTAACCTCGCTTACCTCCTTCTTCCCTCTCATTCCTCGATCATTTCCTTAAAAGAAAATTTTTAATTATTTCAATTCTCTCCCTAATTACAAGCAAGAGAAATTTCCTTTCCTTTTTTTCTTATTGTAAGAACATAATAATTAGTGTTTAGAATTCCATAATGTTTAAGAAAGAAGGGTGTGATTTGCTATAGGAGGAAGAAATTAACTAGCGGTTCCTTGTTCGACATTGTTGTAAAGGTGGCATTGGAGATTGAAGTGGTAAGAAATTCAAGATGGCAACGGCGGCGGTGGCGGCTGCGGCGGCGGCAGCTGCAACAACAGCAGCAGCGAATAATTCATCAGATAATACAATAGTGTGCTATGCACCAACCATGATAACAACAAATGGTATATGGCAGGGTGACAACCCTTTAGACTACTCCCTCCCTCTCTTCATCTTACAATTAACTCTGGTCGTTGTTACCACTCGCATTCTGGTCCTCATTCTCAAGCCCTTTCGTCAACCTCGTGTCATCTCAGAAATTATGGTAATGTTAATATTTCTTATCATTCATATATATATGCATGCCAGCCATCCTAATTCAATTGCTAGCTAGCTCGGAAGTTGACACAATATATGTACGAAATTAATGAATTAATTTTGTATAAATCAGACAATTATTTGATACTAACACAACATTATTTGATCAACAAGTTTAGGATTTAGGAATATATATGTGTGTGAGTAATTTGCAGTGTTAATTTGATGTACGTTAATTGACAGGGTGGAGTAATATTGGGTCCATCTATGCTTGGGAGGAGTAAAGCATTTGCCGACACCATTTTCCCTCTAAGAAGTGTGATGGTGCTTGAGACAATGGCAAACGTGGGTCTCCTTTACTTCCTCTTCCTTGTTGGATTGGAGATGGACATTTCTGTAATTCGGCGGATGGGAAAAAGGGCCTTGGCCATTGCCATTTGTGGTATGGTCCTCCCTTTTCTCATTGGCGCTGCCTTCTCTTTCCTACTCCACAAGAAAGAACAATCCATGCACCAAGGCACTTTCATTCTCTTCCTTGGCGTTGCCCTCTCTGTCACTGCCTTCCCGGTACTCGCCCGGGTCCTGGCCGAGCTCAAACTCATAAACACTGAGCTCGGCCGCATTGCCCTCTCCTCCGCTCTTGTCAACGACATGTGCGCTTGGGCTCTCTTAGCCTTAGCCATTGCCTTAGCAGAAAATGACTCCACCTCTTTGGCTTCCCTCTACGTGGTCCTCTCAAGCGCTGCCTTTGTTGTTTTCTGCATCTTCGTTGTCCGACCTGCCATTTGTTGGGTCATCCGAAGAACTCCCGAAGGCGAAAGCTTCAGTGAGTTCTATATATGTCTCATTCTCACCGGGGTCATGATCTCTGGCTTCGTCACTGACGCCATCGGAACACACTCCGTTTTCGGAGCCTTTGTGTTTGGGCTGGTCATCCCCAATGGGCCGTTAGGGGTCACTCTCATAGAGAAGCTTGAGGATTTTGTTTCGGGGCTTCTACTCCCTCTTTTCTTTGCCATAAGCGGACTCAGAACCGACATTGCCAAAATCAGCTCCGCTGGAACTTGGGGGATTCTTTTACTTGTCATCTTTCTTGCCTGCATTGGCAAAATTGCTGGCACCCTCATCATTTGCCTCTTTTACCAGATGCCATTCGACGAAGGATTCACTCTCGGATTGCTCATGAACACCAAAGGCCTTGTCGAATTGATCGTCCTCAATGTTGGAAAAGACCAGAAGGTGCTGGACGACGAGGCGTTTGCAATTATGGTGATTGTTGCGGTTGCTATGACTGGAATAATCACACCCATCGTAACCACAGTTTACAAGCCAGCCAGAAGGTATATACCTTACAAACGAAGAACGATTCAGAGGTCGAAACCAGACGCTGAGTTACGAGTTCTAGTCTGCATCCACACCCCTCGAAATGTTCCAACCATTATCAACCTGCTTGATGCTTCTCACCCCACTAAAAGATCGCCATTGTGCGTCTACATTCTCCATTTGGTCGAGCTCAGTGGCCGTGCGTCTGCTATGCTCATAGTCCATAACACGCGAAAATCCGGTAGACCGGCACTGAACCGGACCCAGGCGCAGTCCGACCACATCATCAATGCATTCGAAAACTACGAGCAGCACGCCGGCTGTGTGTCGGTCCAGCCCTTAACTGCCATTTCCCCTTACTCCACAATGCACGAGGACATCTGCAACTTGGCGGAAGACAAACGCGTTGCCTTTTTGATCATTCCTTTCCACAAACAGCAAACCGTGGATGGTGGAATGGAGTCCATGAACCCGGCGTTTCGGACCCTCAACCAGAATGTACTTGCCAACGCGCCTTGTTCAGTCGGAATACTTGTTGACCGAGGCCTCAACGGCTCCACGCGCTTGGCGGCAAATCAGGTGTCACATCATGTGGTGGTGCTTTTCTTCGGCGGCCCGGACGACAGAGAGGCGTTGTCGTACGCGTGGAGGATGTGCGAGCATCCGGGGATAAGCCTGACGGTGATGCGCTTCGTTCCGGGGGAGGAAGCGGCGGCGGAGCCGCCAGTTCGCCCCGACTTAGACGGCAACAATTCTCGGATACTCTCTGTGGAAACAAACGACGGGTGGGAGAAGCAACTTGATCAGCAGTTGATCAGTGACTTCAGAATCAAGTGTGTGAATGATGAGTCGATTATTTACACTGAGCATGTGGTGAATAATGGGGAGGAGACCGTGGCTATGATAAGGTCGATGGACAGCCAACATGACCTGTTCATAGTTGGGAGAGGACAAGGAATGATATCGCCATTGACGGCGGGACTAACGGACTGGAGTGAGTGCCCCGAACTTGGTGCCATTGGGGATTTGCTGGCTTCATCCGATTTTGCAGCAACGGCGTCGGTGTTGGTGATGCAGCAATATGTTGGTGATCAAGGCCCAGCAGAGGGGCTTCCCACTCCTGAAAGCCCAGATGAACGAGATCGCCGACCACAACCATCGCCCAGGGGCCACAGTAATGACTACAGTCCCTAAAACTTTTCGTCCAAACCAAACCAATTATCTGTATGTGGAGAATGATATTTTTGACACAACGGACTCACTCCATTTTAACAATTTGTGTATTATTTTTCAGGTCTAAGGTGGATTTTATAAAATGTAGATAAATCGAAAATTATTTACTTATAAAGATTAAATAGTCAAATAAAATAAATATTTGAAATGTTAACTATTTAATCTTTGTAGATAAATAATTTTTAATTTACTTAATTTTTTACAAAAATTATCCGAAACCTGAAAAAAAAAAAAAACCATTCAAATTATTGAAATCTTATTTGAATAGATTTTATTAAAAACTTGTGTAAAAACAAATGTGACTTAATTAAAGCCATTTCTTTCTTTATTTTTGGTATTTCTTTCTCTTCTGTATCTACGTTTTGTTTTGTTTTTTTGTTTATAGTGAAGCATATGCCAGATGTACAGTTCATACAGGACGCATACGACACATATCTTGTTTCCGCCCCTAATATTTTGGGGTTTAAGATTTCTCCTTTCATTTTATTGATTTTTGTAAATAAACATGGATGCATAATTAGTTGGGTTTAGCCAAAGCGGTGAGGAAAAGGAAGAAATGGTCGGGTTAGGAATAAGATTTGGACCGGCTCTCAAGTATGATCATTGGCCTCCAAATTATTTTCTAATATTATTTCACAATACTCCCCATATATATATATATATATGATAGAATAGAAATTAAAAGTAATTGTATGACCTTTCTTGACTATTCAGAATCGAATTGTTTTGAACTTTTCATTCAAGTGTTTGGAATAGGTCAATAATAGAGATTAAGAAACGATATATCATTCATATTTTTGTGTTTGGTAATTAACTAATTAGTGGAATTGATTAAAACTTTTAACATATTTTCAACTATATATATTTTTTAGAATGTTTATATACACTAAATTTATTTTAAGGAAATAATAATTTCATAAAAAAAGGAAATAATAGAAGTATATATATATATGTGTGTGTGTGTGTGTGCGCACGCATAAATACAAACAAATAATGTAAGTATATATATTTTTCTTGGTAAAGAATATATATGCTTTTTTTTTTTTTTTAACCGAGAGTGCTTTGCACTATACTAATCCCTTTAGTCAGTTAAAGATAGGCAATTCACACTAGCCTTAGGGGATTCACAAGAGATTTTATCTCCCTTGTTGCCTGGCTTCAAGGGTCGCAAGTATATATACTTTTTCATCTTTGAATTATATGCATAGATAATAATATAATTCAAAGAGGACAAAATACGTACCCATTCAATTATACTAATCTTTTACTTTTTAATTGTATCTATATATATATATTTTTTATAAAAAAGGACTATATATAAGCTGCACTTGGAAATAAGTGGCTCGCTAGAATTTAGTAACTTGAATGGAATTACAATGGGTCAAAGTTCATTTTTGGTCCCTATAGTTTAAGCTAAGTTTCACTTTGATCTATGTAATTTCAATTGTTATGATTTTGGTCATGTAGTTTATAAATTGTTATAATTCAAGGACATTTTAGCATTTTTTTTCATCAAATCGTCAAATTTGTTGTGTTTTTGGTCATGTACTTTATAAACCATTTCGATTTTGATCATGAATTTTACATACCGTTAATAATTTAATGACTAATTTAACGAATTAATTGACAAAAATGTTAACGTGTCCTTGAATTACAACGATTTGTAAACTATATGACCAAAATCGTAACAATTAAAACCAAAGGGACCAAAGTATAATTTAGCCATTGAAGCCACCGTTTATATGTGTAACACACCAAATCTTACTGATTTTGGTTTGAGGTGTTACTAAATTGATTTTAGTTTAGAACTAATGTTTACATTTTTCTTTGCAATCACAAACATGAATTTGATTCATATGTTTAGATCAATGGAAAATTATTTTCTTTTTTGCACTTGTTATGATTTAAATTATATGCTTATGCTCATTTTTATTTCGTATTTGGTTAAATAATTATGCATGCACATTTTGTTTTGTGGAAAACAATTAAATTGTTTAAGTGTTTTAGTAGGTATTCTCGGATCACATATGCAGAGCACTTGTGCAGGTGTGTGATTTTTATACTTGAATTAGGTTTAGAATATCAAGAGTTGACCAAAGGAATATCAAGGATCAAAAGGCTAAAACCCTAGGTTACTTGATCAATTGGAAAATAGGATGAACCATAGGTGAGGAGTAATGATGTTCATAAGAGGAATTGAGTGTATTTTCAGCAAATTGAAAATAAAAGGAAAAACAATCTAATAATGGTTTTTATTTAAGTGAATTAAAACAAGGAAAAACTTTGGATTGGTTAATGAGTTGTTAAGTCTAGTCCAATAGATTAATTATTCACTTAAGTAGGCCTTAGAAGATTGGTCAGCCAACCAAAGCCCTCTTGGAAAACCAAAACCCTACAACCAGCCTTGAACCCTTTCCTACACTAGTTAAGAGAAAACTGAAGAGGTGACTCTTCAGTTTCCTCTCCAACAACCATATTCCACCCTTTTAAAAACCAACCTGTATTCAGGCAAACCTTCCACATTTAATTCAAGATCCAACAAGAGAAAGAGAGAAGGAAAAAAAGAAAGGGAGATAGAGAAAGAGAGAGAGACTTGAAAGATTCAAGGAATCAAGAAAAGAAGAGAAATGCAACCACACTGCCTTCGAAGGGAATTATGGTAAGAAACCTCTCAACCAAACTCTTAAGTTCTTTATTATCAGTTCTTAGAATTAGAATGATGGTAGGATGACTAAAATAAGTTGCATTTCGAAAATCAATAGGTTTTCATGTTTTTAAAACCTTGTTTGGCTGATTTTCCATCAACTTATTGACCTTATTGCCATGTTTTCAATGTCTACATCAATCCTTTAGAAAATTGACAAAACTGTTTTATTGTGAGAAACTATACATCTTAACCTTTCTTTAGAATCAAGAATTACTCAAATCCAATGTGTTATGAATTTATAGTGATTTTTACAAGTTGCTGCAATTTTCTGCATGTTCTCATAAAGAGAAGCATTAGGTTTTTATATATGAATTTTGATACACTTGTAATTTTGATTTGAAATTGTTATAGTAGCTTTTAAATGTGATTTCAAACATTTTCCAATTGATCTCACTCGATTTGGTTCCGTATACACAAAAATGACATTTTTTACCACATGAATAGTGATTATGCAGAATTTCAGTTTTTGATGTGAGATTTAGCACTTCGAAAACCCAGGCCACTTGCACAACTCCAAATGCTTTGAAAATTTTTGTACATGAGTATCAATGTGTTTTCTGGGAACATAAGGGAGTCCAATTACCCTTGGATCAGAATTTGGGCTGCCAAACCCCTTGTTTTCAACTAAAGCCTTGAAATTGATTTCTGCAGCATGCCTATCTTTCTGTCATAACTTTTGTGATGTCTTTAAGCTTTCATTTGTGCTTCAATACATTATTTATAACTTTTGAAGGGTTAGACTTCAATTCTTTTTTTTTTTTTTTTTTTTTGAAATATTGGATGCAACTTAGCTTGTCTTTTAAGACATTAAAACCTATAAAACCCTAAATTTGTTTAAAGGATGCCATTTCTGATTTTGTTATGCTTTAAACTAGGGAAACCACTTGTTGGGACAACAACAAGGGCAAAGACTAAATTTGAGGTCGGGGGAGCTAGTCCACTTAAAACCCTATGCCTTTTTCTTTATACCTATGTATCTCTATGTATATGTGCTTGTGATTGTGCTTTTGGTGTTGAATGCTTGCCTGTGTATTGTGTTTGAAATACTTAAAATGTGTTTGCAATTAATCACTAAGTTGCTATATAAACAACTTGATCTGCCTTTATCCTATAGCCTCAATTTCACTTAATTTGTTATAAGTTGTTTTCTTTGAGTGAGAGAACGTACCAACTTGATGATTTCAACTCGTTCATCATGTTGGGAAAGAAACCTGAATTTGTTAATCAATTCAAACTAATTAGGTCTGTGCAGTTTGCCTTGTTAAATAATATTGTATTTTTAAAACTAAATCAACATGTGTAGGCATGTTGATGACTTTAACTTGCTGTAAAAAGTAAATGTAATTTGAACTAGTGTTGCTTACAATTAGATTGCAATTAGGATGAATTAAGTATAACTGGCAGCCCTCTCCATGCATAGACTAACAACCTCGTTACATGCCTTTGGATAAATAATTGATATCTTGCATAATTGAAGTGAGTACTTGAAACAAATTAGAATAATTTGGAACCTAGTTTCATTGTTTTACTGATTATTTGAAAAAGAATCTCAACATAGTAAGACATGTTGATGACTTCAACTTGCTTAATCAACTTGGAAATCATTTCTTTACTTAAAATGAAATCGGATTACACCTAGAATGATTCTATAGGATTTGCATAATTGGTAGTAATCCTTGGAGAAAATGAACTAATTTCTTCACTCAATGATCTCACACAATCTTGAGGAAAACTGTTTTATTTAAGGAAAATATAAGGATTGAACTAGTAAGGGAACCATTAGTTATTTCTTTTCCTTAAATTGAATCAATGTGAATATGCTTGCTTTATTAAAATTGCTCTTAGTGTACTTTCTTGTCTACACTAGTTGGATGTGAAGCATGATTTAAATAAATGATATAATGAACTTAACATGCATATATGAGACTATCATTACATGATTTATTATGCATTTTATATATATATGGTTCATTGATGGTAGAGCTTCCCTTCAGAGGGGTTGCCAATTAATGCTTTACATTAACATTCATAGTTGTTGAATCAAGAATGTTTACACTAATGTGTTTTGAGTGTTTGGACTTCCTAATTAGAAATGAAGAGGTACAGTTCTTACTCTATCCTTAGGTTTAATCCCCTTAAAGTATACATACAGGTTATATATATAATTGGTTATGTGTTTTAAGAATATACTAGATGGGAATAGACAGAGTTATCTACTTTCAATGAAGAACATATCACTATCTAGACCTACTAAATCATTAGTAGAATATGGGGATAGGGGTAATAAAAATTACAAATTAATTAGAGAATAAGTCTACTGTATTTGAATTTTAAGAGGTTTGCTTTGTCATAGAGAAAAGGTACGCATTGCATTGTATTTTACCTTTAAACATGCATTTGCATTTCATGACATGATTCATGGTTAATTATGATATTTTTTGGAATATACAAGGTAACCCTAGACCAAGAAATGATCTCTTAGTTTGATTTATATCAATGTATTGTTCTAAGAACCTCAAACAAAGTGCATTCTTGTTATAAGTTCCACATATTATATTTTGGTTTGAATATGTTGTTCGTTTTAAAATTTTAATACTCGCAGTGCATGAATCTATATATAATATAGATGGCAAGCAAGGTCGATCCCACGAGGACTATTGTTGATCTTTAAATGATAATCCGAATGGTAAAAAGAAACAAGAAAACAAGACACGAGTGGCTGCCCAAGTTGTCATGCCTAGGGCAGCTGCTCACTTGAAATGAAACACACGCACACACACACGAATGGGAGGGAGTTTGTATGACTTGAAAACAACAAATTAAACCTAAACAAAAACTAAGATGCACGACTAGCGAAAAGTATGAAACAGCAAGTTATCTTGTGAAAATAGATTGATAGATGATACTAGGACTCTAGAACTTTACCACTAGACCTCATATTCAATGTCATGGTGCAATTTCTGAAACCTCTAATTCCTATTGATGAATGCATTCGCATATTCACCTATGGCATAGCATGAAATGCATAATTCCCCAAATGTATAAACTAGTGCATGGCGTCTACCCTAGTTCTTGTACTCTATATGTGACCTATGCATGACATCTACATAGGAATGCACAAACATAATTCATTAAGCTTATATGAGAAAAATGAATGCAATTAAACCCCTAGTGCATGGCATCTACCCTAGTTGATCTAAAATTGATTTCACACAATCAGATTTTAGCCAATTACTAAGCTCTAGATTTTTTATCACTCACATTAGGGATTGATTGGTTGTCCTCACCCTAAATTGATTAGATTCTAGATGCAATAATCCTAGGTGATCAATCAAGGATTAGAAACAACTAGAGAACAATGATAACAATGAAATCAAAATCATCAATCCATGAAATTAAATAAATAAGCAGCAATTACATAACTAAACCATTGAATATTCGACCTAGGGCTGAATCCTAGGCCCTAGAAAACGTGATTAGTTCATGCTAGAAAACAAGAACAGCCACGAAATCATGTTTTTCATCTAAGAATTACAAGAAAAGAGAAGAAGAAGAGAAAACACCCCAAGGAGAGCTCACGCCTCCAGCAGCCCTTCTGTCACTCTTTTCTGATTTTTTTCCAAGTGTGTGAACCTCCAAAATGAGAGAAAGAGATGTATATATATTAAAAGGCAATCTCTCTTCCGCAATTCAGCACCCATGTGAGCCACTGATGCCGAGCCAGCTAGCCGAGCCGAACCACCTTCCCTTCTCTCTCCCTTACGCAATGCAAAGCAGCCGCAAGTCACTCAAGCCGCAAGCACTCAAGCCAGCAGCAGCAGTCACGCCTTTTCTTTGATTAATCAACCCCTCCTCCACTCATGCGTCGCCACGTGTCCAGACTTCTCCAGCTGATTCCAAATTGTTCCAACGCCTCTTGTGTGTGTGCTGATCTTCATTAGCTGTCACCAGCTCTCTCCTTCTGATATTTTATACCCTAAGTTTGGCCTATAAATAGGAACATTCAGCCCCCTCTTCATATCTTTTAGTCTAGAATTTTAATTTCTGCCTTTTCTAGTATTTCTCCTAAGATTTCTCTCTCAAGCCATTTGGCTATGATATTTGAGAGAGAATAGGAATGTAACTCTCTTACAATTTTAATTAATGAAAGTTTAATATTATGTCTCTCTTCTCTCTTCTCCTAATCCTCTATTTACTTTATGCCATTTATTTTATGTAGTTATTTATTTTATGTTTAACTTTATATTATGTCTCTCTTCTCTCTTCTCTAATCCTCAATTTATTTATGTCTTTTATTTTATGTAGTTATTTATTTTATTATTCTTTATATTACATGCTCATTTATTTCTTTCTTTATTTTTATTTAAGATATAAGATCATGGGTGGTCACTAAACCTCCTTACCAAGGTAAGGGGGAAGCACCACCATGAACATTATTAAATGAGATCTTTATGTTAATTTTCCCCTTGTTTAAGATCTTACAAGCTCTAGATTTTGATGTTAAAATGAGATAGAGATCTTCTTTCACCCATAATGTCATATATTATGGGCTGTTAGATTCTCTTTCCACATTTTAGCTTTATGGTTAATTGTTCTAAACACAAACTTTTTGAACTCTAGTTGTTCTTTAGTTTTGGTTCACTTGAGTTGCTTTAAATTTGTATTTTCTAAGCAAAATCAAGATCTACCATATAAATATTCAACTTTTGTGCTTAATTCATATTTATCTTTGCAAGAGGGAATCAAGTGACTCTTAGGTGCCCTCCGTTAAGGGGAAATTACTAAAAATTTCATTTAATATGTCATAAGTGGTGTGGAACCATAACCTTGGTTCTTATACTATTGTTTAGTTTCTATAACCAAAAAGTTGTTATTTTCCTTTTTAGATTTAATATTTCAATTCTTGCACTTTTATTTACCTTATTCTCTTTTCATCTACTTTATTTTGCTTTTTAATTCAGTTGCATTTTATTTTAAAATTGTCTCACAAACCAACAAAATTTCCAAATTAGGTTAGCTTTAAATTAACTTAAGTTTAAGCTTAGTGTATCATCACTGCTTGAGGTTCGTCCTCGTTAATATACTACTCGATTCGTATATTTGCGAGTAAATAAAATTTTACAACAATTTGCATCCATTTAATTCCTATGGGCTTTCCACCTACAAAAGAGAACAACACAAATAAATATCATAAAATATAGGGACTAAGTACTAAATACATGAAGATAGAAGGCCTAAAATGCAAACATTTAAGGGTTTAGGGAATCACTATTTAACCAATATCTCATGTATGCTTGATCATTCATAACTCAATCAAATAGATTACACACTAGTTCCAGGGATTACCAAATGCCAACATTAACTCACAATCAACAAGGTTAAGCATCATGTGCGTAAGACAATATCAACATAGTTTTCAATCTGAACTTTCAAGCAACTTAAGTAATCATAAGCAACTAGTGTCACTTAAATTCTCACAAAGATAGTCACTCACAAATAAAGCACTGAGATATTGGTTAAATAGTGATTCCCTCAAAAGGCATATGTGAGCGAGTTTATGCATACAAATTCAAATTACTCACATATATGTAAGAACGAAAGCACAAGTGAAAGAATAATGATCTCATGAAAGATACCAAATACCCGAAATCAAATCAAAATACAATATGCTTCCATCTCATCTAATGTCCACCTTAGGACTACACTTCACCTAAGATCATATAGGACTTTACATATGGGTTGTAATGGGGCTAACGGTGAAGGGTTTTAACAAGAAAGGTATAGAAAACACAAACACTTAAGGGAACCATAGAGAATCAGGTTTTACGTTTGTCATTTCATTCTGATACACTTTGGCAACTAGGCTTGCATTCTTGAATTTGCACACTTGTGATACACATGCCTACCCTTTTCACTTTTTTTTTTTTTTTTTATTTTCTTTTGGGCATGGCAACATATTCAATTCCTTTTCTTTTCTTTTTCACATTGTTCTCAAGCCTTGCGCACAAATGAACAATTATCATAAACCAGTTCTCTACAATCCCTTAAGTATGGGTAGATACGCACAATGGAAGGGTACTTCCCCCAAACTAGGGGTTGGCACGGGTAACATGGTTAAGAAACAAAAAGGCTGACAAGGCTCAACAAGGCAACTAGGGGTATAAATGAACACAAAAGGGATGGCTAGAATGGCACAAACGAGACAAAGAAGGCCTAAATCATTTCCTAGGTTCCACGTAGTTACAACATGCTTCAATTAAATTGAGATGGAAGTTCTATCATTTGATTTAAAATGATGCACATTTCAAGCATTTGATCAAGTGAAAGATAATGAGATCATGCAAACTCTAGATATTCAATGAACGCATGGAGTATTAGTATATAACCCTCAAAATAGAAGCATTAAGGCTCGAATCTCACAAGGGGTAAATAAGTTTCACTAGAAGCCTAGATCATACAAGCATGCAATCATTTTCAGTCTAAACTATACCAGCATTGTAATCCACACAAAGATAGCTCAAATATGCTCAAAATGAGTTATATGTCAAAAGAATAATCAAAAGAACTAGTTTCATCAATTCGACCAAAGTATGCAAGATCAAAGCATTTGCAATTCATCATAGTGGTGGACAGGAACCTAAAAGTCATAAAATCAAAAATATTTTTGGTATTTTTCAAAAATTTGAACGAAAATTTCAAAACCTAAACCTAAAACTCTTCCCCCAAACTTAAATGAAACATTGTCCTCAAGCTAAGCATGCAATGAATCATTCAAGTTAGGAAGACAAATACTCTAACGACCTAGAAACACACCACAACCAACACAAAAAACTAAAGGAAAGCACAAGGTTAAGAACTCCCTGATATCCATGCAAACAGCTATAGGGCATTGTTTCTTCTCTCCAAATATTGGGTTGCCTCCCAATCAGCGCTAAGTTTAGAGTCTTCAGCCAGACTTGGCAGTACATCATGCTAATGGAACAGGATCCTCCAAGAGCATGTTCTCCTCCGAACGCTCCATATTAGCCTGCAAGTAATGCTTAAGCCAATGGCCATTCACCTTGAATGTATTATGTGTCTTTGTATTGTAGACCTCGACTGCACCATGCGGGTAAACCTTAGTAACAGTGAATGGACCATAACATCGAGAACGCAGTTTACCTGGAAAGAGTCTGAGGCGAGAGTTGTAAAACAAGACTTTCTGACCCACTTCGAAATGTTTCCTCAAAATGGCCTTGTCATGGTAGGCCTTAGTCTTGTCTTTGTAAATCCTAGAACTCTCATAAGCCTCATTCCTGAGTTCTTCCAACTCACTCAGTTGTAGCTTCTTATGCTCACCTGCCTCATTCATCTTAAAATTGAAATGTTTAATAGCCCAATATGCTTTATGCTCTAATTCGACAGGTAAATGACATGGCTTACCAAAAACCAACCTGTATGGGGACATATCAATGGGAGTCTTATACGCTGTACAATAAGCCCATAGAGCATTTAAGAGGCGATCTGACCAATCTTTCAGGGAGGGGCTGACAGTCTTTTCCAAAATTTGCTTAATTTCCCTATTGCATATCTCAGCCTGTCCACTTGTCTGGGGGTGATAAGGTGTAGAAACCTTATGCTTGATACCATATTTGCTCAGCAAGGCCGCAAATAGCCTGTTGTTGAAGTGAGATCCTCCATCACTAATAATAGCTCTGGGAGTGCCAAATCTTGCAAAAATATGATCCTTAAGAAATCTGAGGACAACTCTAGAGTCATTAGTCTTGGATGGAATTGCTTCCACCCATTTCGACACATAATCAATCGCAAGCAAAATATACAAATAACCCTTGGAAGAGGGAAAAGGACCTATGAAATCAAAGCCCCAGACGTCAAAAATCTCAACAATAAGAATGGGGTTAAAAGGCATTTGATTTCGTGAAGAAATGTTACCCAACTTTTGGCATCTATCACAAGTGGTGCAGAATGTATAAGCATCCTTTAACAAACTAGGCCAGTAAAAACCACACTGCAACACTTTTAGAGCCGTCCTCTTTGCTCCACCATGTCCTCCACATGCATCAGAATGGCAAAACGTTAATATAGACTGAAACTCAGATTCTGGTACACACCTTCTGATGATCTGGAGGGGGCACCACTTAAACAGATATGGATCATCCCATATATAATACTTACCCGTGCTGATGAGCTTCTCCTTCTGAGCTCTCTGTATGTCACCTAGAAGTTCTCCTGTAACAATATAATTAACAATATCAGAGTACCAAAGAACATAAACAGACAACGAGAACAAATGCTCATCTGGGAATCGCTCATTCAGAGGGAGGATGTCCTCCTCTGCAATAGAACTGTGCACCAATCGGCTAAGGTGATCTGCCACCACATTTTCTGAGCCCTTCTTATCTTTGATCTCTAGGTCAAACTTCTGGAGCAACAAAATCCATCTAATCAGCCTGGGCTTCGCATCTCTCTTCTGTAGAAGGTACCTAAGCGCTGCATGATTAGAAAACACAATCACTTTAGTTCCAATCAGATATGACCTGAATTTTTCTAAAGCAAAAATGACAGCCAAAAGCTCCTTCTGTGGTGGAATAATTCAACTGGGCATCGTTAAGAGTCCGACTGGCATAGTAGATAACATGTGGTATCTTGTTCACTCTCTGCCCTAACACAGCTCCCATAGCATAATCAGAAGCATCGCACATCAGCTCAAATGACAAACTCCAATCAGGAGGCATAATAACTGGAGCTAATGTGAGAAGAGTCTTCAATTTGTTAAATGCGGCTAAACCTGCATGACCAAGAAACGATCTCACATCTTTAACTGTCAAAGGTGGTGGAAGATTACTTACCAAATCAACCTTAGCCTTATCCACCTCTATCCCTTTACTGGATATGACATGGCCAAAAACAATACCCTGTTGTACCATAAAATGGCACTTCTCCCAATTCAAAACCAAATTGCATTCCTGTCATCTTTCTAAAACCAAAGCAAGATTATGGAGGCATTTATCATAAGAAGAACCAAATACACTGAAGTCATCCATAAATACCTCTATTATATGCTCCACCATATCGGAAAAAATGCTCATCATGCATCGCTGAAAAGTACTTGGAGCATTGCACAAGCCAAAGGGCATGTGCCTATAGGCAAAAGTGTCATAGGGACAGGTAAATGTCGTCTTCTCTTGGTCCTCTAGGGCTATAGTGATCTGGTTGTAGCCTGAATACCCATCTAGAAAGCAATAATGGCTATGACTTGCAAGACGTTCCAACATCTAATCAATAAAAGGTAATGGAAAATGGTCTTTCCGAGTACCTGAGTTAAGTTTCCTGTAGTCTATGCAGACACGCCACCCTGTCTGTACTCGAGTTGGCAACAACTCATTTGCATCATTTCTAAACACTGTAACACCAGACTTCTTAGGAACCACCTGCATCGGACTCACCCATTTGTTGTCTGATATTGGATAAATAATACCCACATCTAGCAACTTCAGCACCTCATTCAACACAACTTCCTTCATTACTGGGTTGAGTCTACGCTGAGCCTCTCTAGTCGGCTTGGCTCCATCCTCCAACAATATCCTATGCATACACCTTGAGGGATTGATTCCCTTGATATCTGCAATACTTCATCCAATCGCTGTTTTGTGCTCTCTCAGCACTCGCAACAATTTCTCTTCTTCCTCTGCATTGAGGTTGGAAGCAATGATCACAGGTAATGTGCTTCCCTCACCCAAATAAGCATACTTCAGATGCTCAGGCAAATCCTTCAACTCTAGCTTAGGTGCCTGCAACACAGAGGGTACAAGTTTTGTATCAGATACAGGTAAAGGCTCAAAAGCAGAAATATACATACCTGAACAACGGGGTACGGCCTCTAAGTGAGCCAAAATGCTCTCAACCTGCTCATCCTCTTGCATAGCCATAGGGCTATGAATCAAAGCCCTATCCAAAGGATCACTGCTACAAGTCACATTAAACACCTGTTGACAAACCAAATCCATAACATCCACCCTAAAGCACTCATGCTCATCACTGGGTAGTTTGAGTGCCTCAAACACTCTGAACTCAATGGTCTGTCCCTGCACATTCATAGTTAGTGTACCCTGTTGAACATCAATTTTTGTACCTGCAGTGGCTATAAACGGACGACCAAGTATCAAGGGTAACTGTGCCTCATACATGGGTACGGCCTCCATTTCCAAAACTAGGAATCAGCCGGCAATATCAATCCATCTACTCTCACAAGTACATCCTCCAAAACTCCTCTGGGGTACTTAACTGATCTATCAGCTAACTAGATACTTACAGAGGTCGCCTTCAGCTCACCTAAATTCAGAGTCTCATACACAGAAAATGGCATTAAATTCACAGAAGCACCTAAATCAAGGAGAGCTTTCTCAAACCTGCGATCCCCCATGATACAAGGGATAGTGAAGCTGCCTGGGTCCTTGAGCTTAGGAGGTAGCTTCCTTTGAAGCACTGCTGAAACCTCCTCAGAGACCTTCACTGTCTCGAACTCCTTGAACCTTATATTGTTCGTGCACAAGTCCTTGAGGAACTTTGCATACCTAGGCACTTGCTTAATTGCATCTAGAAGGGGAATATTGATCTCCACCTTCCTGAATATCTCCATAACACCCTTCAGAGGGTCCTCTTTCTTAGCCTTCTGCAACCTGCTAGGAAAAGGAGCATGTATAGAAATCAACTTAGAAGGGTCAGATTGTACCTGAGGTAAAGGAAAACCTTTGGGAGCTACCACATGGTTGCCTGAAGATGGCACAGAAGGGTCTAAGGTACCCTTAATATGGTTCAGCTATGATCTCAGGTGCATCTTCTGACTCGACACCTTCCTCAACAACTGCTTCCTCTTCTTTCCCAACTATCTTACCCCCTTTGAGAGTAATTGCATTCACCTGCTCATTGTTCTTAGGGTTAATGATCACTTTCTCTGGAAGTCTCCCAGGCTCTCTTTGATTCAGTGCAGTAACTAACTGGCCCATTTGTTGCTCAAGATTCGCAATGGCCCTATCAGTCTTCTGCATATGCGTCTCCGACTTCTGAATGAAAGACTGTGTGCTTTGAGCCATGGATGCAATCAAATCTTCCATGGACTTCTTCTGAGGATGTTGTTGTTGATAACCCTGATGTGCCTAATGTTGTGGAAATGAACCTTGAGGTTGCTACTGATTCTGGGTATTACTCCACCTGAAATTGGGATGATTCCGCCACCCTGGGTTGTAAGTAGGAGAGAATGGATCATTCCTGGACCTCTGATTATATGAGTTCAGCATGTTGGCCTGTTCTTGCACAAACTCTGAGAAGTCGGCACCATGAGGGCAAGAAATCGTTTCATGTCCAGGTGTAGCACAAATGGCGCAAACCTCCAATGATGGAGCTCTTTGATTTAGGGCAAGTATGACATCCATTTTGCGTTCCAGCCGAGTGATCTGCGCATTAGATGCAAAATTATTAAAAGTATTGACCTCATTAACACCAGCACACTTACCTCTAGTATCTGAATGCATTTTTTCTCTTGCCATCTCTTCATAGAGGTCAGAGGCCTCCTGGGGCGTCTTATTCCTGATAGAACCACCTGAAAAATTAATCACAGCATTCCTACTCGCAGGGGTTAGTCCTTTATAAAATATTCGCATTAATAAGTTTAAAGGAAGTCCATGATGTGGACATTGAAGTAGCAATGTATTAAAATGCTCCCAAGCCTCTGAGAATGATTCATCTTGTTGAGAAAACTGCATAATCTTATCTCTTAGCATATTCATCTTTTGAGATGAGAAGAACTTTTCTAAGAACTTCTTCTCAATTTCATCCCAAGTCCTCAATGATCCAGGTTTCAAAGAATTCAGCCAAAACTTAGCTTTATCCTTCAAAGTATAAGGAAACACCCTCATCTTGAGTTGATTCTCATTCACACCTGTCAAGGGCAAAAAACTGACAGCATTAAATATATCTTTAAGGTTAGTTAGAGGGTCTTCACTAGGGAAACCATGAAAAGAGGGTAGCATATTAAAGTGAGAGGATTTGAGCTCATAGTTTCTTGCAGCAGGTGGCAAGGCAATGCTCGAAGGAGAAGCAGGGATGGTCGGGATGTCTAGATCCCCCATGTGTTCCACGTTGTCTATCTCGGCCATAAATTTTTCAAATTGGTGAGAGTTTGATGAAGATGTAGGAGACGGTGTAGGGGATGGCAAAGGTAAAAGTGTTGCTGCTCGCACTTGTTCTGGCTTACTCGTTTCACAAAAGAATCTTATTCGGGCTAATCTCTCATCCAAATGAGTGTCGTCAATTGACTTATTAGGATCTGGCTGGGACATGCACAAGTACCTACAAAATAAGACACAAACAAATTAGAACCACAATTAAACAATAAGAAAGAAAAGTAATTTTCAGATTTTTTTTTTTATATTTTATATTTTTTTTTTGAAATCAATAAACTAAGTAATTAATCAAATGCGAAAATCAGAAAATAAAACAAAAATAAAAATGAAAAACTAAACACAATCCTACAACTATGACTCACGACACACGAACAAAGACAAAGGGAAAAATAAATTAATAAAAAGAAAACAACAAATAATCACTAAATAAAAACACTAAAAGAATGCACTAAGATTGATACAAAGATCAAAACTAGTCCCCGGCAACGTCGCCAAAAACTGTTCGTTTTAAAATTTTAATACTCGCAGTGCACGAATCTATATATAATATAGATGGCAAGCAAGGTCGATCCCACGAGGACTATTGTTGATCTTTAAATGATAATCCGAATGCTAAAAAGAAACAAGAAAACAAGACACGAGTGGCTGCCCAAGTTGTCACGCCTAGGGCAGCTGCTCACTTGAAATGAAACACACGCACACACACACGAATGGGAGGGAGTTTGTATGACTTGAAAACAGCAAATTAAACCTAAACAAAAACTAAGATGCACGACTAGCGAAGAGTATGAAACAACAAGTTATCTTGTGAAAATAAATTGATAGATGATACTATGACTCTAGAACTTTACCACTAGACCTCATATTCAATGTCATGGTGCAATTTCTGAAACCTTTAATTCCAATTGATGAATGCATTCGCATATTCACGTATGGCATAGCATGAAATGCATAATTCCCCAAATGTATAAACTAGTGCATGACGTCTACCCTAGTTCTTGTACTCTATATGTGACCTATGCATGGCATCTACATAGGAATGCACAAACAGAATTCATTAAGCTTATATGAGAAAATGAATGCAATTAAACCCCTAGTACATGGCGTCTACCCTAGGTGATCTAAAATTGATTTCACACAATCAGATTTTAGCCAATTACTAAGCCCTAGATTGTTTATCACTCACATTAGGGATTGATTGGTTGTCCTCACCTTAAATTGATTAGATTCTAGATGTAATAATCCTAGGTGATCAATCAAGGATTAGAAACAACTAGAGAACAATGATAACAATGAAATCAAAATCATCAATCCATGGAATCAAATAAATAAGCAGCAATTACATAACTAAACCATTGAATATTCGGCCTAGGGCTGAATCCTAGGCCCTAGAAAACATGATTAGTTCATGCTAGAAAACAAGAACATCCACGAAATCATGTTTTTCATCTAACAATTACAAGAAAAGAAAAGAAGAAGAGAAAACACCCCAAGGAGAGCTCACGCCTCCAGCAGCCCTTCTGTCACTCTTTTCTGATTTTTTTCCAAGTGTGTGAACCTCCAAAATGAGAGAAAGAGATGTATATATAAGGGTGTGCAGCAGCTAGGGTTAGGAAGACTAGAGAATGCGGCAGCTAGGGTTAGGGTTAGAAGTATGCGGCATGGGCTTGGCTTCTTGGGCTTAAGTGACTTGCGCAAGGCCCTAGGGTTTCTTCCTCTCTTTTGCGCAAGGTGTAGCTGACTTCTATGGGCTTGGTGTAGTTGATTTCCTCCCCATTGAGCCTCCAATAAATCATGAATTAAAATGAAATAAATAAAGTAATATCAAATCTGATTTTTAGAGCCCAATTAGGGGAGATAATCCATGCAAGGTGCGGCCAGCCCTTCTCTCTTAGCACACACGCCACTTCCTATGTGGTTTGGGCTGGGCTTTCATTTCTTCATGCTCTTGGACCCTCTCTTGATCTTGGGTTTCCCTTTAAACAACACATATTCTTTTAAGCTCAAAATAGGCTGATTTGCATCCATTTAATTCCTATGGGCTTTCCACCTACAAAAGAGAAAAACACAAATAAATAACATAAAATATAGGGACTAAGTACTAAATATATGCAGATAGAGGGCCTAAAATGCAAACATTTAAGGACCCAACATATGACAATATTGTTTGGATGCCCTATGAATGTTATGCTTGCAAATCTGGCCAGTTTGGCAAAAAAGTTTATTAAAGCCTTACATTCTTATCTAAACTATTTTGAAATGTTTGGAAAATGATTTGGACTAGTTGAGTAAATGATCAGTTGTTTTTTGTGATACTCACCCTTATACAGTTTATTAAGTGCAGAAAACCCTAGGATTAATTTTGGTTAGCTTTGTGGATCTTACAAGTTCTGAAGGAGGAAGGAGCAGCTAAAGATATAGGTCTCCAAGTGTAGAAGTTTCAACACCACCATCTCATTTCTCAAGTGAAGGGGATCCTAGCATGGATGAGTGTGTAACAATCCATTTTCTTATCTCCACCTTTATTTTATCTTTTAGTTGAGAACTCTGTGGACTTGATACTCTAAGGATTAGAATGACTCATTACTCACTTCATACTTTGTTTCAATTTACAATTGGTTTTCTATTTAAAAGATTTAATGAATTCCCTTTTGTTATTTTGCTTCACTCATTGAATTTCAAGCTAAGGGTCTATTTTCCCATTTTAAGAATTCATTTTTAAACTCACAAGCTCACCACTTAGGAAAGCTTCTGCTGGTTGTATTTGTTTTGTTAAAAAGCAAAAATTTTACTCTGATATGTTGTTTCAAACTCTAGTGTCAATTAGTCTTACATTGATCATTGGCTTTGGGATGATGTTAATCTCAAGGTTGGTGACTAAGATGCCACATCCTCAAAGTGACAGGCCCCACTTTGGGGTGTGACAATATGCAAGAAATCTGAGAGCTTTTTGGTTCATTCCTATGTGAGCTTTTGTGCAAGAAATCTAAAGTCAAGTAGAGAGAGAGACAGAAAGAGAGAGGGAAAAAGAAAGGGAGAGAGAGAGGGGTGGCCGGTGCGGGGAGGGAGGCTGGCACTGTTGGCGTGTTGGGGGAGGGAGGCTCAGGGAGGGTCCCCCCCCCCCCCCCCTTTTTTCTTCTTTTAGTAAATTCTCAAAATGCCCATCGACATAGGCGCTACATTAGTTTTTTTAAACTGACAAATGAATAAAGTTGACGGAATGTGTCATTTGTAAAGCTCGGAGGATAAAGTTAGAAGATTTAACTTTAAGGGGGTAAAATAAAAATAAAAAATAATTTTAGGAAGTATTTTTGTGAATAAGCCAAAAATTTAACCATACTTAATTTAGTAGCGTCTTTAGAACAAGATGGTGAACAAATTAGTAAAGACTTATATGAGCTTGAAAATTATAGAACGGTCATTATTAAGTGGGATCAAATTTGTTCTCTATATAAATTTCGTATTGCTCTACAATTTGGAGGGATAATTCTATTCGAATCTCACAAATTGCCTAGTTCATGAACTTGAAGTCTTCATATAAACATACCATGACTCACCAACTTTCTATAACACACATAAGACCTAAGGACAAAAGTTGTTCAAACTCAAAAGTTGTTCAAACTGATAAGCAGACATGTAAAGACAAGCACACAAGGGTCTGAGTACATCGAGTCCAAGCAAAAGTTTGAAAACCAATTAAGTGATGTAAAGGAAAGCTTGCCCTTTTCATAAACTTTGAGTTTTTGTTGATTTTTTATACCATCTGTTGGATTTCTAAGAGAAATTTTCCTACAATAAAAATATGAGTGATTTTGTATCTCAATCTAATAACATGATTATACATATATTTTTATATTTTATCACGTAAAAATTTCTCTAATTTTAAAATAAAAATTATCTCTTAAGATGTCAAATTAACCCCTATTTCTATTATGGGTAGGTTTTTCTCTTAATTCCTTTATAAACATTGCCACTACTCTCTCTCTTACACAGCCAGCCACAGGCATAATTTTATTACTTTTCAAAGTTGTATTGGTGGAATTCAAAGTTCAACGACATTAACAATTGATTGGGTGGGTCAGTTTGACTGAATTAATAAATGAGGAGAGACATGGGGGGACCATTTTGCCAAATTATTCTACATTGTTCTCATACTCTTTTACTAGGATAAGGCCTATTTCGGCCTGCCCTCTGTTTGTATCTTTGTGTTCTCATCTCATTCCTCCAATAAATCCTCCCAACTTTTTTTTGGTCAATATATCCTCCAACTAAGATTGCACTTAATTTCCCTTATCTCTTTCTTTCTTCCCCATTATCATGTGTTGTCTGTCAGACTGAACTGCAACTCTCCACCAATCTTTGATTTCTTTCCCATTATACCCCTCTCCACTTCTTCAAATGCTTGTTATTTCTGCACTCGTAAGCTCTAAAATCTGATTTTTTTTTTAAAACCCACTTCTCCACAGTGACTCTCATTCACTTATTACAAACAGTTGTCTTCTGAGAGACCAGACCCACATCTTGCATTGCAAACTAAATCAGTCCCTTGTCACATTAATTTGTATTTGTATCACTTGGTTTATTTTGTTCCATGAAACAAGTTCAAATGAGCATTCCCCACTTGTTCCGATGCCCAATTAGTCTGGACTTGATCAAAGATCCAGTCACTCTATGCACAGGCCAAACCTATGACAGGTCAAGCATAGAAAAATGGCTGGCCGCAGGCAATCTCACATGTCCAGTCACAATGCAGAAGCTTCATGATCCAACCATGGTACCAAATCACACTCTTGGCCATTTGATCAGTCAATGGCTGCAAATGGGTCACCAATTGGATCCTGATTACTTGGAAGCAATTGACTCTTTAGCTTCACTGAAGCACACCCTTGAATCCCATGAGGCCAACCCGGAAAGCAAGATTCAAGCACTCGAAAAGATTCGAGTTTTATCACAGGAATCACCATCCAGAAATGACACGCTGCTGCAATTGGGCTTCTTGCCTTTACTTCTGGAACTAGTCTTTGGATTAGGAGAAGCCAAACTCCTGGCAGATCAAGACTTGTACATAAAGTTTGTGGAGCCTGCACTTTGTTGTATTCTAATACTGCTGCCTCTCGACAAATTGGGGTCACTAAATGTGCTTAAACAAGAGAGTAAATTAGCATCCTTCCAAGTTTTATTTGCGCACGGCACTGACTTCATCAGGATGAGTTTGTGCCGTCTAATTGAGGCAACATCATTATCGTTATCATCGTCATCATCGCCATCATCTTTGCGTTTAGATCAGTTAAAAGGACTCTGTTCTATGCTTGGAAAGAACCACCGACTCGTGCATCAGATGGTTGAGCTTCTTCACCAGAATTCGGAGGCTGCAGATGCTGGAATTAAAGCCATATCAGCACTAACTTCCTTGGAAGAAAACAGAGAGGTTTTGGTCAGACAAGGCATAGTAAATGGACTGGTAGCATACATTTCGAGCTCGGAAAGACGAGAAAGAGGATTGGCAGCATTGGCAATGGCCACACTCGAGAAGCTTTTGGATATAGAGAGTGCAAAAGAGGCATTGGTTAGTAATCGGAATGGCATTCATGCTCTGGTTAAGATGGTTTTCAGGGTGTCATCGGACCACCAAGGCAGTGAGAGTGCTGTTGGGTCACTTATAATTGTGTGCAATGACTCTTTATTGGCACAAGAAGAAGCAATCAGTGGTGGTGTGTTGAGCCAGTTGCTACTGCTTCTGCAGTGCCAGTGCAGTGGTAGGACCAAAACAAAGGCAAGAGTGCTGCTCAAGCTCCTTAGAACCAAGTGCTCTCAGGACCCAACCCATGCCTAGTTTATAAGGTTCTTTTAGTAATTTAATTAATTAGGCTTAATTATATTTTTATCACTCATAATTTTAGTTGATTTTTACTTTACCACTTAAATATTTATTTGTCTCATTTTACCGTCTACAACTATTTCGTGTGTCTCCACGTTATCTTTATCCGTCTATTCTATCAGCTAATTTATTAATATTGGTGATAAAAATACTTTTGCAATTAGTTGACGTAATGAACGTAAAAAAATAGAATGAGACATAAAAATAATTATACATGATAAAATGAGACAAATAAATATCTAAGTAGTAAAGCAAAAATCAACTAAACTATGAGCGATGAAAATACAATTACACCTAATTAATTAATGCGTGTGTGGATCTTATATCCTAACATCCTGTGTGGTTTGTCTCAATATGTGTATCTATGTCATCATGCATGCCATCTTCTTTCTCTAATCACATTAGCCGTGATCATTTTATCGACCACGTATTGATCTGTTTTTCACATTCTCGCATATTAAACATCTATAGTCTAAGGATGACTTCATGGATTTGTTTATTTTAGTAAATGTGATTTCTTGTTAAGTTTGTTTTGCGCTATAAAAACATGAAAAAATGAAAATAAGGCTATAAAGCCTATAATGTGTCACCTAAAAAAACAAAACAATTAGTAATATAGTATTATGGATCTACAGTCAAAAGAACGAAATGCAAACATACCTTTGACCCAATTAATTTGCCAACAGCATCTACGTCTGAGACGTAAGATTGATGGGACCTAGAAGTTTCTAGATGTCGACGAAGGAGAGAGATAGAAAGAGATCGAGTGAACGGCATCGAGTGTGATTTGCAGTTAGGTCCCCCTAATGTCCTGTATAAACATCAATATAGGCTAATTCAATTGCAAGATATTTTTCATAAAATTAAAAAGGAAAACTTTCATTTAACTCATTTAATTTAACAATTTACTAAATAAAACCTTATAATTTTTAAAATTTTAACTAAAGTCTAAAAATATTGTAACTATTCAATGTTACATAATATTAGTCCATTAATTTTAATTTTTTCACACATACCAGGTGTCGAGCTTTTAACGATCATTTTCGAGTGTTTGACAGTGCATTTTTATTTCTTCTCAAGTATTAATTTGTCGGCTTTATATTAGCTTTTAACTTTGAGATTTTAGACTCCGCCCAAAATTTTATAGTTAAAACCTAACATACAGCCTACACAAACCTTATTCTATACTTTAGGTGAATCCGTATCTTATATCCTCAAAAAATAAAAAAATAATGACATATTTCTTTGACAAAACAATGATCAAAGGACTTTATTTTAAAAAAAATAATGACTTTATTTGGAAAAAAAAAAGTCATAAGGATTTTTTAAAAATAAAAAATATTAAAAGGACTAAACTCTAATTTTTCCAATTAAAAATAAATTTATGAACCCCATTTGGTTACACACTTCATAAATGCCAAACTAAAGAAAAGAGTAGGTTGCTAACTTTGCTATCAACAGGACCCACAAAAGGACTAATCAAGTCAACAAACAACTCTACCATGTTTGTTACACTTAGGTGGTGTTTGGTAGCGACACCGGAATGGAAATATAAATGAAATCACTCTATTGTTTAAATGAAAACTGGAATCAAGGATCAATCTATTGTTAGAACTTAGAACTAATCGATTATAAAAACGAGTACCATTTGGTACAATTTTTGCCATTAGATATATCATGCATGATTGTTTTGCAAAAGTAGTGCAATCAAAAACCACTTTATCAATGAAAGTGTCTGTGGCTCGGAACCCCCCGATGTCCAAAGTCCAAGGCTTTGGTCAAGATAGGGTTTCACATATGGGGCTCCATAATTGAGGTCTAAGGTGGAGAGCTTTGTGAGATTTGGTTGCAGCTTAAATTAATGGTTCAAGGCTTGAATTGAAGTCTAGGGTTAAGGTCGTGATTTTTTATTCGAGGCTTGATGACCAAGCTCTAGGGTTAGGTTGAAGGCTCAACCTCTAGGTTCGGGATTCAAGGCTCACGGTTACAATTAAGGTTTCGGGGTTTGGATTCAAGGCTTGGTGTTCAAAGTACGTATCAAAGGCTCAAAGGAATTCGAGCAAAGATCAAGCATGAGGTTTAGGGCTCAGGGCCATGTTTTGCGACATAATGCCTAGGGATCAAGGCTTATAACCCAAGTCCGAATGTCTGGAATTTGGAGCTTGAGTATGGTGTTTTAGACTTGGCATCCTAGACTTCGAGTGAATTTGTAGAAATAAAATTTGCATTCCTCACCTCTAATTTGAGAATGCTCGTTTCCCAACTATGTACAAGCATTACCTTAAACAATATCTCTACATAATTATTTACTCCATATTTTGAATGTGCACATGACTTTCGATGTATTTTATTCATTCTCTTGTACATGTTGTGTATATTGTCCTGTCTAACATGTGTTGTCTTATACTGATGTCAAATAACCAAGCATGATCCATAAAAATATTAAAAAATTATGATAATTAAAATTAAAAATAAAAGAAAAAGAGCATGTGATATTGTGATGTGTCAAAACATTGATTAAATTCTTCAAAAAAAAAAAAAGATAGGAACAACAACAGTATTGCCTTTGACATTGAAAGGCCACAGACAAGGCAAAGCACTAAAAGGTGACTAAAGTCCATTTTTGCGGTGAGGAAGGACACCAAGTTACGAGACGGTGCACTTTTCAGCAAGAAAGCAAGGTGATAGGGAAAAAACTTTGTACCTGCACACTAGCAATGCCAATGCTGCATTACCAAACTGCACTGCATGCTTTTGGAATGCATTCAAACAAAGACTTGATGTACATGTAGAAAGGAACACACGGTGGAGTCAATCTAACAACATTACACTAAAAAAAGGGTAGAATTTTCATCAAAAGTAATTGGGTAGAATGGTTTTTCCCTCCAAAAATTGTTAATAGAGATAATTACAGATTTGATCTATTTATTTTATAAGTAGTTCAATTTTAGTACACTAATTGTTCCAATTGTTCAATAAAGGTCCATATTTATTATTTGAAATTTGTCACGCATTTTACCCTATCAAATTTCAGTCAAATTCAACAAACATATACTTATTTTAAAATTATGTATTTCCTCTTTACAACTATATAAAGATTATTCAAATCGAAGTTCTAAAACTCAAGATAATTGGCCCCAAAGTAAGGTACCCTAGATTTTTTAAACTTCACCAAACTTCAATTCTCTTTTATTCTAATACTCCAAATTGGTTTTATGACTAAGAAATGATGAAATATAACTTATACTTCAATTATAATTGAAGAAAAAACAACAAAAATGATTTAAAATCATAATTTTTAAAAAATTGTGGACTAAAATTAAACTAGATATAAAATAAGTAAACTAAAATTGAACTTAAAAAAGATTGTGGACTAAAATTGAACTAGATATAAAATAAGTTGACCAAATTTGTGATTTCCTTATTGTTAATATATAGAACTGCTACTTAAAGGAATGTTAGAATGAACTTCCAAATAATATGATAATTTATATATTATGCATGAACTGTGGCATCATAATGGTGATTTAGATTTGCATTATCAAACAATACAGGGTGCATAGCTTGAGATGCAATGGCATCTTGAAACTCATGTATAACAGTATAATCATATATAAATTATAATGAAGACCATATAGCAACTCAGTATAAACCATGGGCGCTTGGAAGACTTAAAGGGAGAAGAAATGATATGCGAATTATCTACAATAGTAAATCTATGAATTCTACGTACAGGAACCTTTCACCTATCCTTTAAACCTTTCCCATGTTTCTTTTTAGCCTCAAGAAGGAAAAATCTTTTGCACTTATAAATCTTGGCACTCTGTAAACTAACGAAGATGTATCAACAATTATTGGTACAGAAGTAACAATAGAATGAACAATTGAGATGAAATAAAATACAAAAGAAAGGAGAAAATACAAAGTGAAAGGAACAAATTGTCTTCAGTTGCTAAGATGACGATGACATTAGAACCCCGCATCCACCAGTATCATTCCAAATAATTAAGACTGGTAACAAACAAAAAAGTAGAAGCACAATATTTCTATAAGCAAGGTGTATAATTCCCATACATCATTTCTATCATTATAAATTATTTAGATAATTACAATGATAAGATATCTAAGTGTAAATTTGTCAATTTGCAATTGACTAATAGACACTGAATATGACCACAACTGTTTGGTTTGTCATTAAATACAGAAAATATAATTCAACTATACAAGTCTCTAGGAAAGTGTGATGAAGTGTTGCAATGAACTAACCAAACTTGGAGGCCAATGTTTTGTTTCTTTTACATATGAGAGGTCCGTATAGTGAGGATCAAGAAGAGTTGCAATTGTGAACTGGTTTTCTGCAAGTAGTGGGGCATGTTTGTCCACATATAAGGCTGCTGCTAGAGCTGCATGGACTTCTGCAGAAAACCCCATCAAACATAATTTCATTAAAAATTGAGGGAATTACCCCTGCTTAGGCGCCTAAGAACGCAATATCTATTCAAGTACCTGGATATCCCTTCAAAGATATTGAAACATCCTCCATCTCTGCAATTGCTCTCTCTCTGTCACCAACCTCATACAAAACCAGTGCCCTGCCTACTCTTGCATAGTCTGAAAATGCAAAGTCGTTGTACTTTTCAATCACCTGAAATGAGATGCAGGCAATCTGAACAGTGAAACTTCTGAATCTATTTATCTGCAAAAAGGCTAAGCATTTGGGGCCAGTAATGCAGAAACTACACATTTGACTTGACACATGTAATCAGAAGTAATTCAGGTCTAGAGGTATTAGGGTTGAGCCAAAGGCACTATACTTGTCATATTATCATAAACCTGACCTGATCAACAACTTGCAGCTAGTATGTTTGTGGGATTTTATTGATCAACTTTTTGTGATTAAACTCAGCTTACATATTGCTACATCCCACATATTCTGATATCAGTTTTAGGAAAGTTTTATTTCCTTTAAGGAAGTTTTGGTTTTCTTATTGAATTCCTAAGGAATTTTTTAGGAAAGTTAGGGTGAGAATCTTGGAGATATGCAATCTTGGTAATTTTGGATTATATTTTATATTGTAATTAGTATTCTCGGTGCCCAAGTTTGTCTGGACTCTATAAATACAAGCTATTGTGCCCTTTTAGCATATAAGTTTGAGTTTTGAACGAAAAACACAGTTTTCTCTGCTTCATTCCTTTTTTCTTGGTATTCTACAGAATCCATAAGACAATAGAAGTCCTTTGTTCTTGACATTCTCAATTTGAAAACCAACAAGTCTAAGGTAGGTTGTGACTACTTGTTCCTTTCTTTTGTGCCCACTAAATGCTGCATCGATGCATATCAGAGCCATCATGCTGCCAAGACATAGAGATAGTGGTGGTAGGGGAGGTGCTGCTCCTGAGACTATCCTAGATGATGTGTTTCAGCGAGAAGATACAGGTTGCTTGGCATAGCAGATCGAGGCATTCAGTGAGAAAGTTGTGAATCTGGTTGCTACTAGGCAACATTCAAAATCAACCCTTCAATCATAATGATGAGGAGGACAATGGGGATGAAGAGGAAGAAGAAGTGGTTATATATAATTATTCAGGTTCTAGTTGTGATATTGTTCAGTATGAGTTTTATGATTTTAGAAACTCAGATTTTTCAAGTTATGAAACTTCAGATGACTTGGAAGATAACAGTTTTCTTAGTTTAGAATTCCTTCTAGTATTTGATTATTGCTTAAAAGATGATTGTGAAGTTTAATATGATGTTTGTTTGGTAGTTGAAAAGTTTTGACAATGATTTGGGTGACAGTAATGAAGAAGCTCGGTTTGATGAATCTGCAAGTGAAGAGAATCAAGAAAACGTTGAAGATAACTATTTGCAAGCTGTTTATGATGACGTCAAACGGAAACATATGAAATTGTCTGAAATGTAACTGAAAAATATGTCAAATATGATGTTACAATTGAAGATGAGTTCATAATCCTCAAGTCTCAAGACCTGATAAATTCTTAAAAAATAATGCCTATAAATATATTGATTTTGATGAGGTTGGTACTTCTAATTTGAAGCCCTCAGGAGACATGATAGACCTTGTAAGGTCTAAAGATTGATGCAAAGAAACTTTTGGGTTGCGTGATTGAGTAAGGAGAATAAATTTCAGTCAAGAATGATAAAATAAATAAATAAATAATTCCAAATATCACTTTGTTTGGAAAGGAATAATTCAACTTCGAGGCCAAAAGTCCAGAACGAGTTTATCTAAAATGGGAGATTAAGTTTGGATGATTTTGACTAGAAGAATTGAATTCGAGGACAAATTCTCTTCAACTTGGGGAGGATGAAGTATCCCACATATTCGGATTTCAGTAGCTTTATTCTCTTTAAGGAAGTTTTTGTTTTCTTATTAGATTCTAGTAGGAATTTTGATGAAATTTTGAGTGAGAATCTTGGAGATATGTATCCCTCAAGATGTCTTTCAGATATGGAATTTTACTAATTTTAGATTTTTTTTAGTTAGTATTTTTGGTGCCCATGTTTTTCAAAACTCTATATATACAAAGCTATTGTAGCATTTATAAGTTTGAGTATTAATACATACTGTTTTCTCTATTCTATTCCTATTTTCTTGATATTCTACAAAAAAAAAAATTAAGACAATATTTGTTCTTTGAATTCTCAGGTAGAGAATCAACCAGTGAAAAGGTAGGTTGTGACTACGTGTTATTATCTTTTGTCTCCACTATGGGCTGCATCACATATGCTGTCTTAACCATTTTTCTTTCTTTCTGCCCACTTATAACTAGTGCAAATAGCATCCCATAATGAACAGGTCCCTTTGAGAACTTAAATGATGCATAAAAGACACCAAGAATGATTTGGACTCATAAGAACCTATGTTCTTCCTATTGAGAGAGAGAGAGAGAGAGAGAGAGAGAGAGAGAGAGTAAACAAAGGATGTCATGTTCATTTTTGGTGCAGCATCGCAAATAGCATCCCATAATGAACAGGTCCCTTTGCGAACTTAAATGATGCATAAAAGACACCAAGAATGATTTGGACTCACAAGAACCTATGTTCTTCCTATTGAGAGAGAGAGAGAGAGAGAGAGAGAGAGAGAGAGAGTAAACAAAGGATGTCATGTTCATTTTTGGTGCAGCATCAGAAAGCAATATTATTGAGCAAGGACAGGATAAGGAGACATTATCTTTCTTTTCTTGTAAAGGAAGCTTCAAACAATCCATAAAGGTATAGCAACATGAAAACACGGCCAACAAGGAAGGTGACATTATCAACTATATGTCTTTGATACACATCTCCAGGACATGCACATTTTGCCGAAACAGTTCATAAAGGTATAGCAACAGTGATGCTTAAACACAGTAGAATCAAGACTCATATATAATTCTAACAGTTCACACAGTTATCCATATGTGTGTGGAGTGGAGTCTGTACAGTACTATGCAGATAGAAGACTATAAAATAGAATAACAAAGCAGGTGAACTACATTTGCGCCATGTCATGTGCTTGGCTAAGCTGGAACTGCTTTTTCCCTTTTCCGATAAAAAAATAATAAATAAATCAGGTCCAGCTTGTTGTTAATTTGGCTCGCATTTGAAGATTTCCTGGTTCATGGAGGATTTCCATGGTATTCTAGGATGAAGTTAGGAGTCCAAATAGGTGTTGGAAGGTTATTAATTCCTGGTGCGTTTTGGACTTCGTTTTGGGCAAGTTTTGAGGTTTTCCTTGTGTATAAAGGAAACTTATTTCCTACTCAAAGTTAACTTTCTTCCTACTTTATCTAGGATTGCAATCTAAGACCTATGGTTATAAATAGGACCTTAGGGGCTTAGAAAAATGTGAGAGAATCAGATCAGAGTGAGCAAGTCCTTAGGATTCTTGGGAGGCACACAATCTAGAATAGGTGAGATCAAGATTAGGTAATTAATCTTGGGTGAGAGATCTAGGGTTCTTGGGAAACACTTTGTGAAAGGGTGTACAAGGGATTTGGAGGATTGGGTTATGTGATTTAGTCCAATTGTAATCTTATACTTGTTATTCTCATTGTGAAGAACGGAGATCTCTCCCGGGGACATAGGCAGGAATTTTGCCGAACCTCGTAACAAATTTCGGTGTGATTGTGTGTGTTTGTTGGTTTATTATTTTCTGTTTTCTTGGCCGTATTTGTTCTTTATCTTTCATCGAATTATTGCTTGTACACCATGACGGTGGGAATTAGGATTTAATTCTCAAACTACATCAGGTCCAGCTTGGCCAAGCACATGATATGGAACCCGAGGAAAGATCATTTTAAATCTGAAAAATCTGTTTTCCATATGCTAGGTAAAAACAAAAGCACAATGGCAGATGTTGTACCCTATCCATCTCAGACAGAAGGAAAACATGGCTGTCCATCAAAACCCCGAAGGAAATATTGAACTACTTCGTAAGTGCTTTCTCTGAACATATAATATGAATTAATAATTCATTGTCCTGTTATTGAGCCACAAATATCCAATAAATCATAGGAATAATAATATCTATTACGTGAGGAGAACTGCTAAAGTTGGAGTATCCAACCCAAAACCTATTGGCAATAAGTGGTGAAGCACATAATAGGCAATAAGTGGAGAAGAACATAATAGGCAATAAGTGGAGAAACTCATAATAGGCAATAGGTGGATAAGTTCATAATTTACATTGTAATGCAAGGTTTAGAATGTCCAAGGTAGGACTCTATATTCTCAACAGGAACATTGAGAAATTATGGAGGTGGCATATCTAAGGAGGCTATTCATTAGACTTTTTATCTACTATTTCAGTTTTACAACAAAGAAAATATTGAAGAAATGAAATCAAGCAATAACAGCTGCTAATGATGATTTGCTTCTCAAAACAAAACTTGACTTCTACTAAGTTCAGTGTAAAACGTTAAAGAATTCAAAATATGTGATTCATTGGATTTACCTGCATTAAAATATGTTACCATTGTTACCTTCCAACATAGAGCTTATAAACAGCTACTGAATTATAACTCAATACCCATGTTTCCAAAAACCCAAATATTCATCATTCAAACAACTACAAACTCGAAGCTAAAGTGGGTACCTGCGTAAAACAGAGAAGAGCCTCGTTAAAGTCCCCCCGAGCCTGCAATTCCCTCCCTTTTTCCAACAATTCCAAGGCTTCAGATATTCTCTGAGAAATCGCAGCACTTGCGTCTCTGTCGGCAGCGCTTATCGGGTCGAAGCTTGTGAGAGCATAAGCATAACTGGGATGGATTGAATTTGTGTTAATACCATTACTTGAAAGCAGAAAAGTAGCTAGAGGGAGAGAAAATAGGACCAAGCGCCTGCTTGGTAATGGGGTTTTGGGAATTGGGTTTGGGCCTTTTAGGTTTGGTGGTTGAGCTGAGGAAGAAGAAGAAGAGGTAATGAGAAGATGGGGAATGGGTGCTTGACATGCGCCCATCTTGCTGGTTTCGTGCCAAAATTGGTCGTCCACAAAGTTTATACACAAGGCCTACGTCACTGCATAAGAATAGTTTAGTGGTCGCTATTAAACTCAACTAATTCATTAATAACTCCGAAAATTTAATATACAATTTAATATACATATAATTTCTTATTTTACTCTAATGTGAATTGACTAACAAAAACATACTAGTTATTACAAAAAATAATAAAAATCACCCAACATCATTTCTATACCCAACCATACAGTACCAAATTTTCTTGATTAAAAAAAAAAAACTAAAAATATTATTAATAAAAAAAACCTATCGTCATCACTACAACTCAGCCCCCGCCACCACCCCGGTCACTGGCTTGCAGCCCTCCACCTCTCTCTCTCTCACACTCATGAACGTCACTTTAGTTAAAAACAAAAGAAAAGAGAACTACAAAACTTTTCAACCTTGATGCACAACGTTGCGATCTTATTTGTTGATTTTACTTTTGCTATTTTTGTTCCTATGTGGTGGTCTGTCTCTTTCTCTTCTGAAGGTATTTTTTCTTGTCTGGTTCACAAAATTTGGGCTCTTGGACAGTGGCGGAACCAAACACATGATTGACTGAGCAGAATTCTGCTAAAAACAAAATTGATTAATGACTTATCTGCTAAAGAGTGATTAATACTTATATAATAGCACCCAGTAGCTATAGAAGTTGAGTCAATTAATGACATATAATATCTTTTATTTTAAAAAATCAAACTCATTAAAATTAAAATAAAGGATATGAAAAGTCAAAAATGAATTTTTTTAAGTTATTAACATTTTTTTTTTGTCAATTAAGTTATTAACCTAACATAGCTATATCTAATATTTGATATTTATAAGAGCTTTCAAACTTCAGAAGCTTTCACGACTAGGGGTGGGCATGAACCCGACCAACTCGATTTATCGCCCATTTCCGACTCGTCGGGTCGGGTCGGGTTGGGCCACGTCATCACGGGTGAGCCCGCCAGAAGTGGCCCGCCAGGCCGAAGCTAATTGGGCTGGAAACGGCTTAGGGCCTCCACCGCCCATTACTAACCCGACCGGCCCGACTACTGTGACTATTAGCCCAAATGCCCATTTTAGCCCAGCCCAAGCCCACTTGCGCCTAAACCCTAGCCTGTATTTTTTTTTTTTTTGTCTCAGTCTCTTAAGTCTCAACCCTCTTCGGCTCTTCATCTGCAAGTCTCAACTTTCTCTCAAACCCTTCACCAAACTCACCTCATCTGCTGCTCTGCTGCTCACCATTCACCATTCACCTTCCTTCGATCTACTCCACCATCCGAGCACCACCACCTCCCACCACCACCACGAGCTTCATCACTACCACTCTGAAACCCTCAATCCTTCGATCCCGATCTGAAACCCTTGATCCCGATATTCGATCTCCCCCACCTTCGATCTCTACTAACCACCATTGTTCTCCACCACCACGAATTCCAATCACCATCTTATCATCCATTCCCACCATCATAGCCCACACTTGAAACCCTAAATAAAAATCCCCAAATTCGATCTCCCCCACCTTCGATATTCACCAACCATCGTCCATCTCCATTCTCGGAGAATGATTCTCCACCACACAAGTCAGGCAGACAGGCAGTCACTAGTCACCAGCACTAACAAATCCTCAAATCCCGATCTCAGAAATTTTGGCCTTTTGCTTTTGGGTAAGTTGATTAAGGGTTTTTGACTCTCGGTATTCAAGTAGTTTAATTTCTGTGCGATTGAGTCCATTAGTGATGTTGAGTATTGACTAACATATTGAAATATTGAATGTATATTTTGTCTGCAGCTGTCTCTTGGAATTCGAGTTTGTGTCCTAGCATTCTAGCAATCCTGGATTAGAATCTCCTAGAACTGCAATTTGGTATAGCAGTAAGTTAGTAAGTCATCTTCCCCTTCTGGCTTCTACTTACTACATAGTGCACATCATCATTTGTTTGAATCTTTGAGAGCCTTATATGATGGAGGGTTCAAACCAAACACCAACACCACCTCAATCACAACCACCCAATACTTCTTCACAAAATCCTTCATCAGAAGTTGTTCAAACCCACAACCCCATTGAACCCATGGGCCCTCCTCCTTCTCAACCTCCAAATACTAGGAAAAGAAAGTCCACATCTATGGTGTGGGATCATTTCACTAAGGAAGACCCCCCAAAAGACCCAAAAAATCCTACAGCTAGTTGTAATTACTGCAAGCAAGTGTATGCATGTCATACTAAGAATGTGGGTACTTCTTCTCTTAAAGATCACATAGAAAATAAATGCAAAAAGTACCCTTTAAGATTAGAGCAAAAAAAACATAAGATTTTAACTTTTCAAAGAAGTGCGAGTGAGTAATCGAGTAGCAATTAGTTACTGGCTGAGGGTTTTGATAAAGAGGCATGTAGGAGGGCATTGACTAGGATGATAATCATTGATGAGTTGCCATTCAGGTTTGTGGAGGCAGAGGGGTTTGTTGAGTTTTTTAGGGTTGTTTGTCCTAAGTTTGACCTTCCTTCTAGGAGAACAATTGGTAGGGATGTCCTTAAGCTTTTTTTATGATAAAAAAGCTGAATTGATGAAGCTTTTAAGTGGTCAAACGGTTTGCCTTACCACTGATACATCAGTGCAAAATATCAATTATATGGTGCTTACTGCCCATTTCATTGATGTTGATTGGGTTCCCCATAGAAGACTCTTGAACTTTGCAAATATCTATAATCATAAAGGAGATACAATAGGGAAACTCATTGAAAAATGTTTAGGTGAATGAGGTATTGGAAAACTATTTATAATAACAGTTGACAATGCATCTGCTAATGAGGTTGCTATTAGCTATGTGAGAAGAAAACTTAGGGATTGGGACAATGGTATGATCATGGAGGGGCAATTTTTACACCTTAGGTGCACGGCCCATATACTTAATTTGATTGTATGTGATGGGTTGAAGGAGATGTACAACTCTGTTGAAAGCATTAGGAATGCAGTTAGATATGTTAGATCTTCCCCTCAAAGGCTAGCTGAATTTAAGAAGGTTGTAGTACTTGTGAGGATAGATAGCAAATGTTTGTTGGTGTTGGATGTTCAAACTAGATGGAACTCCACATTTATGATGTTACAAGTAGCTGTCAAGTTTAAAAAGGTCTTCCAAAGGATGTTAGAGGATGATAGGGCTTATAAAGAATACTTTAGTGAGGTTGCTCACATGGTTGGTCCACCTAGTGAGGATGGTTGAGAGAATGCTAGAATTTTTCTGACATTTTTGAAGAAGTTTTATGATATGACTTTGAAGCTAAGTGCCTCCCATTATGTGACATCAAACACAACCTTTTTTTATCTACATTCTTTGCAATTAATGTTGACTGATTTGTGTTCAAAACAAGATCCCCTCTTAGGGAAAATGGCACAAAACATGAAACTTAAGTATGACAAATACTTTGGTTCAATTGAGAGCATGAACAAATTGTTGTTGGTTGCATATGTTCTTGACCCTAGGATGAAACTAGAGGGTTTGAATTTCTATTTTAAGAAAGTATATGAGCTAGCTAAGGCCAATGAGCTTGGTTAAAAATGTTTTGGCATCCTTATTTCATGAGTATAATGGCCTATTTGATGTGGCTTCCCAATCTGGCAGCACTAGTGCTTCCACTCAATCTGTTGATTCTGCACAAGATAGTGAGATTGGTGGGGTGGGGGGGTGATGGTGAAGATGATTTGATGTAAGGTTTACGTGCCATGCGAGCAGAGGCATCATCATGTGTGATTAAAAATGAGATGGATAGGTATTTGTTAGATGCATGTGAGTCAATGGATGTAAGGAACTTTGATGTGCTGAATTGGTGGAGAGTTAATGTGGTTAGTAAGTACCCAATCTTAGGTGCACTTGCTAAAGATGTCTTCGCCATTTCGGTTTCAAGTGTGACATCCGAGTCATGCTTTAGCACTGAAGGCCGTGTCATTGATCCATATAGGAGCTCACTAACTCCCAAGATGGTTGAAGTGCTAATATGCTCCCAAGATTGGTTGAGGTCGACACCCATTTGTCCATTCAATGAACCAACAATTTCGGAGTTGGAGTTTTGTGAAGCTGTGGAGCAAGGTAATTATTATGATATTTCAGTTTATTCCTTGATTTTTCATATGCATACATTGCTGTTTTTTGTGGTTTGCAGAGTTCTTGGTATCTGGAGCATCATTGTCATCTCCTTCAACATCTACTAGTACATGAAAATGCTCTTAATGTCTCTGCGAGTGGCAATCTGCAAGGCTGGAAGCTTATATTCATGTGGATTGTATCATTGTAATATTTGTAAACTTCATTTGGTTTTCTTTAATAATTTGTAAACTTGTAATATGAGTTTGTTTACTTTGTTGGTTTGAAACAAAGTAAACTTAGAGTCTTGGAATATGTTGAATTTATGTTGTTGGAGTCTTGGAATATGTTGAATTTAGGGCTTTGGAACTTTTAGACATTCAATAGGAAAAATCTCATTCGTAAATGGGCTAGGCCGCTACCGACCAACCCAGCCTGCTAACCCGCCTAAGCCGAACCCACTTAGCCTGCATACTTAATGGGCATAATGGGATGTCTATTTCTCAGCCCGAATTATCGGCCCTGCTGACGGGTTGGGCTCTAAACCGACCCAACCCGACCGATGCCCATCCCTAAATTCAACATATTCCAAGACTCCAAGTTTACAAATTATTCAGTGAAATTATTCCAAGACTCCAAGTTTACTTTGTTTTAAACCAACAAAGTAAACAAACCCATATTACAAGTTTACAAATTATTAAAGAAAACCAAATGAAGTTTATAAATATTACAATGATACAATCCACATGAATATAAGCTTCCAGCCTTGCAGATTGTCACTCGCAGAGACATTAAGAGCATTTTCATGTATTGGCAGATGTTGAAGGAGATGACAATGATGCTCCAGATACCAAGAACTCTGCCAACCACAAAAAACAGCAAAGTATGCTTATAAAAAATCAAGAAAAATCAAGGAATAAACTAGAATATCATAATAATTACCTTGCTCCACAGCTTCACAAAACTCCAACTCTGAAATTGTTGGTTCATTGAATGGACAAATGCGTGTCGACCTTAACCAATCTTGGGAGCATATTAGCGCTTCAACATCTTGGGAGTTAGTGAGCTCCTATATGGATCAATGACACGGCCTCCAGTGCTAAAGAATGACTCGGATGCCACACTTGAAACTGGAATGGCGAAGACATCTTTAGCAAGTGCACCTAAGATTGGGTACTTACTAACCCCATTGATTCTCCACCAATTCAGAACATCAAAGTTCCTTACATCCATTGACTCACATGCATCTAATAAGTACCTATCCATCTCATTTTTAATCACACATGAGGATGCCTCTGCTCGCATGGCATTGTTGATGTGTTTTCTTAGAATAAAATAAACAATTACCTCATTCTAAGTTTACTCGCAAGTACACGAATCGCATCAGTAGCAAAGCGTACAAGCACGAGGTGGATCCCACAGGGAATGGTTAATATGCAATAAATCAATACAATTAATCACTAGAATAACTAAATGGGGGGTTTTGGAAGATGGAACGCATGCACACATCACCACACGCACACACACTTTATTCTATCTTGTAATGTTAAGTTTTCGGTTTCAAATCAGATAAGCATGCAATAACCATCCAAGGCTAATGACAGTTAATTTGAACACAACATATTAAAGTTTGACAGCTAAAAAGGTTTGGCTAGTTACTTTCTCGCCATTGTTCTCCTAATGCATAAACTAAGAGCTTCTTGGGCCTTCCTTAGCCAGTTAACCTACATGTTCCCTAGTTCAAGCTAAGGCAGCTGTTACCCATGCAGGAGTCATTAAGTTTTATGAGAACGTCAAACATGCACAACATATAAGCTTTGACTATTTCCTTATAGAGGTCGCCCAACCCCACTACCAAGAATAATCCCTTATTCCCTTGTTACTTGTGGTTTAGTGTCTTTGACTATTTCACAGCTAAACCTAACAGATAAACTAGATGCAATTACCCTAAGGTGGCCAGTCAAAGGATGCAAACAACTAGTGACGGGGGTTTTAATAGATAGTGGAAATTTAATACGCGCAAACATCAAACTAACAGACCAAGAGACGGATAAACGATTTGTTAGAACATGCAAATCCATTAATCAACCTACAACTAACATGCAAGATAGAATAACTAACCTACATAATTAAATAAAATAAATAAAAACAGAAACAATAAATAATAAAATCCCAATTCATGCTTGCTAAAGAAAATCAGAAACGCAAATCAAACAAACTCAAAAGCATAAACGAATGGAAATCAGAGACATAAATTAAATGAAATCAGAAACTTAATTAAATAAATTCAGAGTCACAAGCTAATTAATTCAGAAACATAAACTAACATGGAATCAGAAAACTAGAAGAAAAATTAAAGAAACCAAGTGAGAGGGGCTGCGGCAAGGCAAAGAGAGAAGGTAACCTCCACAAGCAATTGGCTCACGGCTAGGGTGAGCTAGGGCTTGCGGCAAAGGGTCCTCCTTCCTTGCTGCCACGCCACTCCCTTTTCTCTCTCTAAAATTCGGCTAGCTCTCTCTAAAACAAAACTAAATTCTGAAATTAAAAACCTAGAACAGAAAAATAAACTAGAGAACTAAAGAAATTTCGGCTGGAGGAAGAGGTGAAAAAGTGATGCTAGGGTTCTGAATGAAGGGGATTTATATAGAGGAGCATTCCTTGAGAGGCAAGGAGAAGCAAACTTGCGGCTGCTAGGGTTTCCCTCTCCTAGTTGCTTGCGGCTTCAGCTACGGCTAGCTGAATCAGGGCCTTGCGTGTTGGGCTGCTTCCTTTGGGCTTAAGTGGCTCACGCCTAGCCTAGCTAGGGTTCTTCCCTTGCGCATGGGCTGGTAGTCTTGGGCTTTGGGCTTGCATGTTGGGCTTCCATGTTGGGCTTCAGTGGCTTGCAAGATGGGTTAGGGTTTCACTCCATGGGCTTCCTCCTTGGGCTTGCGCATGGGCCCCCTTCCTTGCTAGGGTTTGCATGGCATGCATGCGCATGCATGGGCTGCCATCTTCCTTCTTGCGTATGGCCTTTGGGCTGCTAGGGTTTGGGCCCATGCATGTGCATGCATGGCCCACCTTGGTTCGGCATCCCTAGTGCCCATGGGCCCTCCACTTTTGACTTCCCATTTTGCCCCTCATTTCCATTTGAATTCAAATCCATTTCTTCCCTCCATTCATTTCCATGGATGTCCACCACCTTCTGGAAGCTTCTGGAACCTTGAACAACATTTCCTGGTGCAATTAGGATTCCTTGAAAATGAGAGATTCCTTATCCATTTCAACTTCTCATAATGACCATATTGCCCCTGGGGTCTCCTAGTGTCACTAGGACTCCTTTCCCTATTTGGGTTAGGTTTCCTAGTTCAACCAGGATTTCCTGTTCGAATCAGGATTTCACATTTCTGGCTCCGCAATGATGGTTCTGTACTTGATGTTTCCTAGTGTGACTAGGAATCCTCATTTGACTAGGATTTCTGCACTTTTCCTGGTTTGAACAGGAAATGTCCCAAAATGGCTCTATTTGCTCCTTTTTCTCATTACTGCTTCATTTGACCTGAAAATACAAAAACAAGACAAGAAACACAAAGTAGCGAGTTCTAACACTCTAGGTTAAGGAATTAGTATCATAAAGTGATGCAAAATGCACACTCATCACACCCCCAAACTTAGATTTTGCTAGTACTCGAACAAATAAAAGAAAGAAAAGACTCAAGACTGACTCCAACATCCCAACAACTGAATCCATGCGCACAACCATTAATCACATAGTGAAGCAAGGTATATAAATTGTATTCTCCAAATTCTAATAACATTTCAAATAACATACCTCGCTCCTCTATTGTCATATAGGCCATCCTTGACACAAATCCAAGTATTAGACAAACAAAACTAAATCAATACATACATAATGGATTCAACTCCAATCCTCGCTATGGCATACTCTCAATGATAAACACTCAAGAATTGGGTTGATATGTGCACTCAAAAGTATATGTGAGAGGAAATATGTAACAAAAACATTTAGCTCACATATGTACATGAAATAAAGGCACAATTTAGAAAGAATACTGATCTCATGAAAGGAATACAAATGCTTGAAATAGAATCAATAACCATAGGCTCCATTCTCAAATAGACTCCACATAAATATAATACACACCTCTTGAGATCAGCTAGGACTTTAATAGGGTTATAATGAAGGCTTAGGCTAGGATAGGGTATTGAAATGAAACGGAAACACAAAGGGCTACATTCATGGAATTGCAAGCATTAATAGAACATTCTGAGGTACACTTTACTTCTTTGCACTTCATAGCTCAATTTGAACTCTTTTTGCTCACTTTTCTTTTGAAACCGTCTCATCTCTTTTCTTTGATTTCTTTTCTTTTTCTTTTCTTTGGGCAAGGCATACATACTTTTCTAACACATTTTTGTATAAGCTATGCATTTTCACTTCTTTTTCACCTCAATCAACATGTAACACATTGCAACACCATAAATAGGGTAAAACGGGTAAAAGGGGTGTAGCACCCCCAAACTTAGGGTTTGGTATGGGGTAACAAAGAAAACGGCTTAAAAGGCTCAAAATGGGTAACTAAGGATAAAACATGTAATGGGTAGGCTTTCAGGCTTTGGGGTACACAAACAGGGCCTAAATTCATTTCTCAAGAGTTATGCATATACCACATGCTTTGTGTACACAAGAAAAGAGTTCTAGCTCATTGATTCAAGATTATGCATATTCCAAGCAAATGAGCAAATGAAAGACAATGAGATCAAAGCAACGACTTATATGACAATGATAGAATCAGAGTGGCGCGCAACACTCAAGAATTGAAGAACATGGCTCAAAAGCTCACTTAAGTCATGCAAGTCTACTCTATTATGCATATAATCATTAGTAATGCTAATCTTAACCTAAATTCACATCAACAAAGCCAAATGACATAGAATTGCAAGATATGTTATGGAACACTATTAGAATAAAAAGAACACCAAATATACACACAATACTAAAACATGCTCATAACAATCATGCACACTCAAATCAATTAGTTGGGGACTCAAAACGACCTGAAACAACCAAAATGACTCAAAAACTTTTTGTTTTTAAAACAATGTCGCACACTTCAAAAGAATCATATCCATCACTAAGGTGAATGAGATCTAACGAAAACGTGCATTTTGATGTGGGTTTTGACACCCTAAGTTTAAAAACAAAAGAAAAAGTTTTTTCCTAACCTAGAAACACCTAAAAACACTAAAAACGAAATTTTTTTTTCTTTTCCAAAAATGCTTAAAAACACTTAAAACACCTAAAACACTTGTTCTAACCTAAAAACACTAACAAATGACAACTGCCCTTCCCCCCACACTTAAATGATACATTGCCCTCAATGTATATGAAATAAATGCAAGAATGATCAAATTAAGCGAAACGGGAAATTGCAAACATCCAAAACCAAATAAACACACCAAAATGAAAACTTGTCTTATGAAGCGAAATAAAGAAACTGTTTACTTGCGTACGCAAGCGTGGACACTCCAAGGGTAGGCGCGACCTCCTTGGTCCTCGACGACTCCTCCTCCATTATTCAAACCAAAAACTTGGGTTGCCTCCCAATAAGCGCTTGTTTTTCTGTCTTCAGCCTGACATTGCCATCTCCTTTATTTGCGTCCTTTCCTCTTCCTCTTTTTACCATTACTACTCTCGGAACTCCCTAAGAACGCACTGAAGAAGCTCTCCATCTCTGACTTCTCCTCTCCATAAAAAGTGATCTCCTCGTTTTCTGGCATCTCGGAATTGAGCAAATACACCTCTTGCTTGGTGTAGTGCCGAATCTTCATGGTACTCTCCAATGCTTTGTACTCCATGTTAGAGGTGCACAAAAATGGTCTCCCAAGAATAATCGAAACGTCGCCCGGAAGTCCCGGCAGATCTAGCACTATGAAATCAGAGGGGATTAGTAATTTACGACATTTAACCAAAACATCCACAAGCATACCACGGGCTTTCTCGACTGAAGAGTTGGCGAAGCGAATGTCCAAATCAAACGGTTGCAAATCAGTCTCCACAAATCCAAGCCTCTCAAACACAATCAGCGGCATGACGTTGATAGCTGAACCATTGTCAACTAAGGCATTGGCGATCTTACACTCCCCTATGCTGCATGGTATGACCAACGAGCCCGGATCCCTCTTCTTGCTTGGAAAAGTTGCAAAGAGATAACCACGAATCTCCCTAGGAACGTTGTGACTATGCCCCTGCTCCTCAACCTTCTTCTCAATAGACTTCAACTCCCTCATGGTTGCTGGAAACTTAGTGATGTCAATGTCCGGAATGAGGGGAATCACTCGTGTATCAGCTTGCTCCTCAATCATTTCCGGATCCTCCTCTTCCTCACTATCACTGATCTCAATCACTTCCTTAGTTTTGACCACTCTCACTCTCTTTCTTGCAGTAGTCCTCAAAATAGCATTTACATGCTCCTCATTCTTCGGGTTGACGATGGGCTGACTTGGCAATTTCCCTTCTCTCTCTGACCCAAAGTAGTGGCAATCTGACCCATTTGACTCTCCAAGTGTGCAATAGCCTTCGAATTGGCTTGCATCTGCTGCTCGGTACGGTTCATGAAGGCATTGGTACTCTGAGCAAGGGAAGTGATGCTTTGAGCAATCTGAGCAATCTTGTCCTCCAAACTAGACCTCTCGGCATTAGGGTGCACATATGGCTTGTTGGTGCTCCCACTAGCTTGCTCCCATTTGACTCTCCAAGTGTGCAATAGCCTTGGGCAGCGAATACAACCACCTCTTTGCCTTGTCCTTAAGCGCAAAAGAGAACATCCTCAAACGGTACTGATCAGCATTCAGGCCCCTCAATTGTGCGGCTTCACAAACCCCGGAAAACTCCTTCAAAAAGTGGATCGGATCCTCCCCATTCAGTCCACGGTAGCTCGGCAACAAGTGAATCTGACCACTCTTGATTTCGAAATCAGTGGCTATGGTTGCATACCGAATGCACGATGGTTGAGTGGGCAGCGAAGGTGCTGAAAAATGGCTCAGGGGCTGCGACAACATCTCATTTGCTTCAGCCATGTCGACACTCTCAGTCTCTTCACTACTCGAATTCGATGCACTAGGTTGTGGGCTGACTTGTGATGTACCTAAAGCTTCGTTCTTGAGCCTCTCCAACCTAGCAACAAGTTCAGGGTTCATAAAACACACCTAATCAAGAGAAAAACACAAGGTGGAAATCAAGCCAAGGTGGATTCGGCATGTGGTGGTGCATTCATGTCAAAACCGGAGGATGAGGCTAAAGATGTGTTTGAGTCGCTTTTTTTGAGTTCTCAACAATAGGATTCCAATCGTGCAAGAGGAGGACCAAAGAGAGGGTTGTATGAGGTAGCTGATGTGCCGAACACCATGGAAGGACAGATTTTGGAAATCAAGACTATGGTGCAGAAGTTATCTTTGGCTCAAGAGAAGATGATGAGTGTGCAAGGACAAGGGGGTGACGTGGAACAAGTGAACCAGGTTGGGAGCTATCCTAGGGTGCCGTATGACCCATATTCCAACACTTACAACCCTGGATGGAAGAACAACCCGAATTTCAGATGGAGCAACAACAATGGACAGCTAGCTAGTGGGAGCACCAATAAGCCATATGTGCACCCTAATGCCGAGAGGTCTAGTTTGGAGGACAAGATTGCTCAGATTGCTCAAAGCATCACTTCCCTTGCTCAGAGTACCAATGCCTTCATGAACCGTACCGAGCAGCAGATGCAAGCCAATTCGAAGGCTATTGCACACTTGGAGAGTCAAATGGGTCAGATTGCCACTACTTTGGGTCAGAGAGAGAAGGG
>QANW01007049.1:296687-358229 GCA_003254865.1 Dryas drummondii
GAAATGAGAAAAAGAAGCAAATGGAGCCATTTTGGGACATTTCCTGGTCAAACCAGGAAAACGAGTGAAATCCTGGTCAAACCAGGAAAAGTGCAGAAATCCTAGTCAAATGAGGATTCCTAGTCACACTAGGAAACATCAAGTCCAGAACCATCATTGCGGAGCCAGAAATGTGAAATCCTGATTCGAACAGGAAATCCTGGTTGAACTAGGAAACCTAACCCAACTAGGGAAAGGAGTCCTAATGACACTAGGAGACCCCAGGGGCAATATGGTCATTACGAGAAGTCGAAATGGATAAGGAATCTCTCATTTTCAAGGAATCCTAGTTGCACCAATAAATGTTGTTCAAGGTTCCAGAAGCTTCCAGAAGGTGGTGGACATCCATGGAAATGAATGGAGGGAAGAAATGGATTTGAATTCAAATGGAAATGAGGGGCAAAATGGGAAGTCAAAAGTGGAGGGCCCATGGGCCCTAGGGATGCCGAACCAAGGTGGGCCATGCATGCACATGCATGGGCCCAAACCCTAGCAGCCCAAAGGCCATACGCAAGGAGGAAGATGGCAGCCCATGCATGCCATGCAAACCCTAGTAAGGAAGGGGGCCCATGCGCAAGCCCAAGGTGACAAGCCCAAGGAGGAAGCCCATGGAGTGAAACCCTAGCCCATCTTGTGCAAGCCACTGAAGCCCAACACTGAAGCCCAACATGCAAGCCCAAAGCCCAAGACTACCAGCCCATGCGCAAGGGAGGGACCCTAGCTAGGCTAGGCGTGAGCCACTTAAGCCCAAAGGGAGCAGCCCAACACGCAAGGCCCTGATTCAGCTAGCCCTAGCTGAAGCCGCAAGCAACTAGGAGAGGGAAACCCTAGCAGCCGCAAGTTTGCTTCTCCTTGCCTCTCAAAGAATGCTCCTCTATATAAATCCCCTTCATTCAGAACCCTAGCATCACTTTTTCACCTCTTCCTCCAGCCGAAATTTCTTTAGTTCTCTAGTTTATTTTTCTGTTCTAGGTTTTTAATTTCAGAATTTAGTTTTGTTTTAGTGAGAGCTAACCGTATTTTAGAGAGAGAAAAGGGAGTGGCGTGGCAGCAAGGAAGGAGGACCCTTTGCCGCAAGCCCTAGCTCACCCTAGCCGTGAGCCAATTGCTTGTGGAGGTTACCTTCTCTCTTTGCCTTGCCGCAGCCCCTCTCACTTGGTTTCTTTAATTTTTCTTCTAGTTTTCTGATTCCATGTTAGTTTATGTTTCTGAATTAATTAGCTTGTGACTCTGAATTTATTTAATTAAGTTTCTGATTTCATTTAATTTATGTCTTTGATTTCCATTCGTTTATGCTTTTGAGGTTGTTTGATTTGCGTTTCTGATTTCCTTTTGCAAGCATGAATTGGGATTTTGTTTATTTGTTGCTGTTTTGTTTTTATTTATTTAATTTAAGTATGTAGGTTAGTTATTCTATCTTGCATGTTAGTCGTAGGTCGATTAATGGATTTGCAAGTTCTAACAAATCGTTTATCCATCTCTTGGTCTGTTAGTTTGATGTTTGCACATATTAAATTTCCACTATCTATTAAAACCCCCGTCACTAGTTGTTTGCATCCTTTGACTGGCCACCTTAGGGTAATTGCATCTAGTTTATTCGTTAGGTTTAGCTGTGAAATAGTCAAAGACACTAAACCACAAGTAACAAGGGAATAAAGGATTATTCTTGGTAGTGGGGTTGGGCGACCTCTATAAGGAAATAGTCAAAGCTTATATGTTGTGCATGTTTGACGTTATTATAAAACTTAATGACTCCTGCATGGGTAACAGCTGCCTTAGCTTGAACTAGGGAACATGTAGGTTAACTGGCTAAGAAAGGCCCAAGAAGCTCTTAGTTTATGCATTAGGAGAACAATGGCGAGAAAGTAACTAGCCAAACCTTTTTAGATGTCAAACTTTAATATGTTGTGTTCAAATTAACTGTCATTAGCCTTGGATGGTTATTGCATGCTTATCTGATTTGAAACCGAAAACTTAACATTGCAAGATAGAATAAAGTGTGTGTGCGTGTGGTGATGTGTGCGTGCGTTCAATCTTCCAAAACCCCCCATTTAGTTATTCTAGTGATTAATTGTATTGATTTATTGCATATTAACCATTCCCTGTTGGATCGACCTCGTGCTTGTACGCTTTGCTACTGATGCGATTCGTGCACTTGCGAGTAAACTTAGAATGAGGTAATTGTTTATTTTATTCTAAGAAAACACATCAACAAGTTTTTGGCGCTGTTGATTAGTACTAGTCGATACGAGTCCGTAGTATTTTTCGGGGTACTTTTCTGAGTCCCGAGCTATTTTTAATTAATTTTTGAAATTGGGGAATATATGAAAAAGAAAAATAAAATAGAAAATCACCAGATCGCGCCACGTGGCACGATCTGGAGCGTCCATCGCTACATGGCAGCAAGATCTGATGGCTGCATGTGCAGCCAAGTGTTAGTGCACATGCCACGTGTCACTTCCTCATTGGCCCATTTTGTGACGGTTGACTTGAGTCAACCCAGTCAACTCGGATGAGTCAACCGAGTTGACTCACTCTCTCTCCCTATAAATAGTGGCGTGAACCCCAGCTGATCTTCATCCCATTTCAGCCGCACGCTTCCCAAGAGAGAGCTTCTCTCTCCTCTCTCCTCTCTCTTCCTTTCTCTCTCTTATTCAATCTTGTTTTGAGTTTATCTTGAGTTCTGGAGCTCCGATCGACGATCCGATTTCGCCTACACGATCGTGGCGACGAGCTCTTCAATTCTAGTAGTGTGAAGGCTATGTTTTGGTGAAGTTTTAAAAAAATCATTTCTGAGCTCCATAAGTAATTTCTTGATCCCTGTCGAAATTCTGCTAAAATTTTGATAAATCTCTTATTCATTAGGCTCTTTTAATCTTGTTATTTAGCAAGTCTAGTAGTACCGAGACTCTGCCCGTGGGAAGTCTTCAACAGGTATACCATCAACCCAGCTTATTTAAGTTGTGGTTATAGACGGAACGTTGTTTAACTGTTGTTATCAAATGAACTTAATAAATATTGAGGCCATATCAGTGGTAACCAAATAACGTGATGACTAAGGTCAGTCCATGAGCATACAGGCGTTGGGTACTGAGCCAGAGCTCCCTCAGTTTCCCCATGCACTGACCTGGTCACGTTGTGGGTTCATATCTGATCAACCTCCTCGACAATAAATTAAAATAGATATAGAAACCACACGGTCTGACATGACTGTTTGCCTCGGGGTGCAAGGTCATATCGGATTAAGAATTCAGAGAAGCCTAGCAGTTACGCTAGTGCCAAACCTCTGAATTATACCTGGTCTTAACAGACAAGGTCATCGATTTACGTGAAGACCGTTTTTAACACCAGTTGTTGTCAAACTAGGAACTCCAGTTACCTAAAAGAGATCGTTGCGACGTGGCAAATTGTGATTTGTACTCGAAAACAGGCAAAAGCTTTGGACGCTAGGTAGGGGGACAACACACTCTGACTAGTGGATTTCCTGCATGTACTATATAATAAATACTGTGTGATAAAGATGCATGTTTTTGATTGGCATATCTGCTTGGTTTTATGATGATGAGAATGATGACTGTTATGCATATTCTCGTGAGATTGTTATTGTGTTTGACTTGAGAGTGAAAGGTCCCTTACGGTAGACCCTGGGTTTCGATCCCCAAAACCTCATGAGGGGTTGTACGGACGGACTGGTCGATTGTCCTTCTTGGGAGGCCAGTCTAGGCGGTATAACCATGAAATGGCCACTTTCGCTACCCTGTCCCAGTCAAATGACTGCAGGACTTTGTTATGTTTTTGTGAGAGGGTAGTTAGCCCTAACGGCTAGTCAACATGTATGATTCTGAACTTGGGCCCGGAAAACTATATTTTGAAAATTGTATGAGCATGGTACTCGTTTTACAAAGCTTGACAACTGGTTTGTATTGTGCATTTGATTTTAAATTATCTCAAACTATTTTTCAAACCTAGCAGGGAGTTCCCTGAGGGGGAGCAATGAACGTATGTGATGCTCACCCCTCCATTGTTGTTTTTCTCCCTCTCAGGTGCTGCGCGTGTGGACTTTGACGGCCTCGATTGAGGGGGTGGTGGTGCGGTCTCGAGCTTGTCAACTCTTGTGTTCCTGTTTAGTCAGTATATTTCCTTGGGCAGGTCTTTGGTGACCTTTTACTATCTTTATATACCCTTGGTCATATCCTGTATATACACTGAGTCCTTGGGTTGTCTACTTTTAAATTATCGAGTCTATATAAACAGTTTCTTTGAAGTTACTCTAAACAATAGTAGCTTCGAGGGTTGCTTTAATTATGGATTAATTATTTCTGAATTAATTTTCCGCTGCAAACTCAAGCACTCTGATCCAACCCATTTTACTAAACCAAAAGGCTTAACCTATTTTGTGGATATTTGGGATTATAACACCGGGGGATTGATTGTTGTAGTCTCAGGTATTCTCAAGATAGGTGCCTCTGTTACGTACCCGGGTTTCGGGGCGTGACATAGCCCGCATACTTAATGGGCATAATGGGTTGTCTATTTCTCAGCCCGAATTATCGGCCCGGCTGACGGGTTAGGCTCTAACCCGACCGATGCCCAGCCCTATTCACGACATATAAAAAAACATATAAAAAAGCACTGCTCCCCCTTTATTCTTTCATCACCAATTTTCAAATTATCATCGATTGTTCTCGATCAATCTTATGCCTAAGTTGAACAGAGAATGTTTTTAGGGTTTTTAAAATATATTCTTGCTTAATTGATTAAGACCACAAAGTGTAGTTTATATACATGGGCCTATAACTAAAATATAGGAATTAATAAATCACCTAATTAATTCTAATAATTACACAATAATCACATGGGTTGACTCACACCAACATAAGTATAATTTTGAGTTATTTTTCAATACTAATTTAATTTTGATTTATTAATTTGAATTGAAAATTTAATTTAGAGTTTAGAGTTTAAGATTAGAGTTTAATCTTATTCCATATGATTATAATGGGAAAACACAAATTATTAATATTTTTCTGTTGCATTTTATTTAGGAGATTTTCAGATGTTGTACATGTTTGGTTTGTTGATCTTGCTTATTCCTACTGCTGGAAGCCAATAGTCAGGTTAGTAACTTAGTATGTTAATGTTTCTTTCAATTAGATTTTGTTGGTATGATTGGTGAAATTTATATAAAATTAATTTGTGTGTTTGATGCCATATTTTTTCGAGCAATGCTTACAATTTTTTATAGTTTAATTAATGTTTGTATAAATATGCATTTTGAGGGGTAAGGTTCAATATGTCCCCCCTGACTAGTGTATCTTTTTTTTTTATATTAATAAAATTCCCTTGTACTGTCGAGGTTTTTATTTTTTTAATTTTTTTTCCAAGTTCCTATATAAATATTTTATGTGTAATTTTTTTACTAGGAAAAAAATTGTCAAGAGTTTTAGACCACCCGAGTTTTAAATCCTGGTTCCGCCACTGCGCTTGGTGATTTTTTGCTCGTTACTATGGCCACAGATTCTTCTTTTGAGGGTAACCCATCTTTTGTTTTTCTCTTCTATTTTCTTTGTCAATATGCATGTTAGTCAGATTGCAAAAAATTGCGTTTTGTTCCTGATTTGAGCATCTGGGTTTTTATGGGTATGGATGAATATTAACAGTAATTGTTTCTGTTATATCATTTTTTATGGTGTTGGGTTTAGGAGGTGGTGGTGATGATGTTGGGGTTGTGTGTGTTTGTTGGGTATAATAAGTAGAATTGTTGGGAGTGATCGATGTTGGGTTTTCATAAGGTTAGTTTAGGAAAAATGTTGAGTCTACTAATAAGTTTTAAAATTTATTAAAATTAAGGTGGGTCTAAAGAATATGTTGGGGCTACTGATAAAAAAATTGGGTCCGAATAGCGACACTCATTCATAAATAAGGCATCTAAGAATCTTTTTTTATTTTTTTCTATTTTATAAAATTAGTTTTTTTGAACTAATACCACCCAAACTATAGGGAGTGTGCAAAAGTACCATCCAACAAAACGTTTTTGATTACTTGCCACCCAATTTTATCTCCATGTGATAATGTAGTACCTACTATTAATTTTCATCTAATTTTCGGTTAATTTCAAAGTATTTCGTCAATTCATATGATAGAACATTTAAAATCTGAAAGAAAAAAATTACTCCTAAATACACCCATCCAATTTGCTCACTTGAGCCCACTAACTTCATCATTTGGAAAGTTAATGCTACTCCTAAAATAAAACCTTTAACTGTTATGGACTTGTCATGGTAAGATTGTAAGGACCATTATTTTGTATTGACATTATTCCGTTGACACAAACACGCCTAAGTTTGTATTGGCATAAGTTCTACCGTCTCTGTGATCCTTGCCATGACGAAAGTTTCATTAGAACATTCAAATACGGTCTTGGTTATTTTAAGACGGTAAGGGCTCGTTTGGCATGCCTCACTGTTAAGGACTTCACTATTTCCTGGGACTGTCCTGGACTCTCTAGGACATGCTTAAGCTGGACTAATATTGTCCTATGTTTGGTACTGCATCAGACTAAGAAGATGAACTATCAAAATAGTGATGACTTATGTTTGATATTGTATTGCATGGTCCTATCGGACTAAATTATAAAAATTTTATTTTTGAGTTACTCATTTACAATCATAAAAAAAATCAACAACTCATTGAATAAAACTTCATCTTCTTCCCAACTCAATCATCCAACCATTAGCCTTAATTTCATGTATAAACACCCCAAAACATATCACAAAAATAACAAAAACTCGTATCACAACATATTCAATCTTTCGAAAATAAGAAAAACCCCAAATCTAGCCATCAATACTTGTAGTTGCAGTTAAAGATGACTGCAAGTATTGTCGCCTTGCACCAATTACAGTCACTTTAGAACAGTTGTGGCTCAAGTCTTAAGCTAGTCTTTTTGCTAATATCCTTTCATTGACAGAACCAGAAAAAGAAAATGACAAAAAGTCTCGAGCAATGATACCAAGAGTTTGTACATGTTATTTATCCACTATTTCCTGTAGCCTTTGCCCATTTTACGGTGGACCTTGCCAAAGCATCCATGGGGTCAATACATCTCTCTTAGCATCCTCTTCTCCAGCCCACACTGCCGGTGAGACTACACATCCATAAACCTAGAAAACCACATCATATTATCTCTCTTGCGACCGGCGAGACTCTCTTACCCAAAAACCCACCGGAACACCCACAACCAAAGCCACACCCGAAGCCTCTTCTCCACCGTTGAAGTGAGACCTCGTATTTTTCAAAGATTTGTTTTAAATATTTTGAGAATTTATTATAAGGATTTTGCAAATTTATTTGGAATTTAAAAAGTTTTTAATTTAATTTTAATTTTTATTTTGGGCTTGACCCAAAGTTGATTTTTTAAGTTAGTGAGCTTTCGTCTTTGACTTTGGGCACATTGGATAGGTCTTGATTCCACAAGTTTGTAGACATGATGCACGTGTAAATCAAAGTTACGGTTTGGGTTTTACAGAAGTTTAAAGTGAGGGGCATTTTTATAATTTCACGTGGAAGGGATTTAAAAAACCCAAAAGTCATTTTTATCTCTCATTCTCTCTCCTCTCTCCCCTATGTCTCTCCCCTCTCTCTTCTCTCACTTCCATCTCTGCCCACCCTTTTCCTCAGCAGGTCGTCGTCTGGCCACCTTACGAGCAGCGATGCGCACCGGCAAATTTCTCTCGCCATCGCCGACCCTCAGCAGCCCTCCCCTTCATCGGACGACCACTGTAGATGGAGAATCGGTCTCGGCAATCTACGTTTTTCGACAGAGTTGCAGCGTCGGACCACCTGGTTCATCCTCCTCTCATCACGACAAGTCTTCCCATGCCTTTCCCTCACGCCGATGACACTCCACGGCGGCGATTCGACGGCACCAAGCTACGGTTGCTCCAGCGGCATTTCCGGCGAATCCAACGGTGTTTTTCGTTGAGTGAGGTATCATTCTTCATCCTCTCGACATGCTCTTCATGTTTGTGTACTTTGTTTGAGCCATTTGTGATTCAAATCAGATTTTCTTGTTTTGCAGCCACGACCACTACCAGCTCCGCCACTGGTGGCGGCAGGTTGATGGTTACTTGTCCCTGTTCTACCCAATTGAAATCCTAGAGGCCAATTCCAGGTTCCCGTAAAGTTTTGGTGAGTGTTTGTGTGTTGTTTGGGGTTACCTTGTGTGGTGGTTACCGCCCGTTTCATTCAGCGTGAATCCTTTTGTATTTGATTGGTTGTCTGATCTTAACAGGTGCACGGGCTCGGGAAATCTCATTCCCGATGCCGTTATGCTACCAGATTGGGAATCTGAGCATGTTGTCGTCCAAGGGCATTTCAGTCCTTTCACGTGGTTGCACTGTTAGTGAAATTAGATAGATGATTATTTGTATTGTGTGCTTCTATTGCATTGTTTTCTAGGACTTGGTAAAGTCTAGGCTTGAATCTTAAGGATGGAATTCATGATGATTATGCATTGAGGTTGTTAATTAGGATGTGAATGATTTGAGGTTGAGGTTAATAGTTGACGATTAGACAATTGAATTGCAGAATGATTATTATTATTATTGGTGGGATTTGATGTGAATTTGAGGATATATGTTTATTTTGATGCTTGGATGATTTATGTGATTGGATAATTATTATTTATGCTTGGATTTTATTGTGGATTATTTATTGAGTATGAAAATTGAGGAAATTATTGAGGTTTGTTAATTAAGTTATTTCACTCATACGAGCTTTCGAACTTGCCGGGTTTGTTGTATAACCCGGTACACCATGGATGTGGTGTAGGGTTTGTATTCTGCAGGTTAAGTAGGCTGATGAGGCAGTGTGACCCATTTTGAGTTTTATCAAATATTTTTAATACAGTGGTTTTATATAAATGTTTTATTTGAAAGAAATGTATTTATTTATTATGTTAAGTGCATGGCTTATTCTTTGAAAAGGGGTTTAAATGACAAAGTTTCAGTGTGTTTGTGGGCCCGAGGTTCGGGGCATTACAGTTGACTTCATCTCTGGCCAAGTCGCGAGGCTAGACCGCCCTTAAACTCTTCCCCTCGTCATGGTGAGTTTAGCCATGGGTTCCAATTGCCCCGACGACCACCGAGGAAGGCGAATCAAATTTGAGAAGTCCGATGACTTCTTACCGCGTATGCTGGGGTTTTAAGAGGAATTGAGGGAGAAAAAGAGTGAGCTCGGGGGAGAGAAACAGAATCAGGGGTGGGGGGAGAATGAGCTGGGTGAGAGGGGAGGCTGGGTGAGGGGTCGGGCTCGTTATTTTGGGAGGTTCTTATTTTGTGAGGTGTATTTTGCGAGTGCAATATCAAAACGTGTAAGGAGGAGTGTTTAGGTGATCCAGATAATTTGGTCCCACTTAAATTTAGCACCGGTGGTACCAAACACAAGATAATGCTCTTATTTAAAACAGTCCAATCCAGTGAAGGCTAGTGAAGCCTGCTAAACATACCCTAAGTGACTTAGTTACCTAGACTCTTAGGTGGCTAGACATTCCACGCATATGATGTATTAACTTGTTTCGGATTTAATGTTAATCGTTTACACTGGGACACACACATGTACGTTTAAGAAGCCCAACATATCTTAATTTGCGTGACAAGATAATTAATTTTTATTTAAATTAAAATCAAACATTATTACAAAACTCATTTATTTTATATCAAATTTTTCTCCACAAAACACACATATGCCAAAGTCGCAAAGTCGCAAGACATGCAGCACACAACATGCAAAGCCATAAATGGCTTGACTTCAGTACCGAGCGCTCACTTAGCAGTCTCATTTTACAATGAAACCACCTGAGAGCTCGTCTCATTTTACTTCTTCAGCTTTTCATTTTATGAAAACCGAAGCTCTCAGCCTTCTCCTGCATATTTCAATAAGAGCTTACAAATGATCCATTATGCATGTATATTCTCCTTGGATTGATCGATTAGATGATTATATAAAGTTTTATCCTTGATTATATCATTTAGATCATGAACCTTGCTTAGAAAATTCATCCTTATGGAGAACACCCTTTTGAATGCCATGTCTTGTTCAACTTATGCATTCAATCATTTCTAGGTTGGTATTTGATTATGTCATCTTGACCTTACATTAATCATATGCACACCTCTCCAATAAGTTCTGCTTTCTAAAAAGAAAGATGCCCTCAGTATGTTGAGGGCATAATAGAAAACAAACTTCACACTTTATTATAATAGAAAACAATACTATATAAACTTAAAACTCACAGATTTAGTTTGGATACCCAGATGGGCAAAGCTCCAATCTGTTATAGTAGCACACAGTACACTTCTCTTACAACAAATTTTACAACTAAACGAAAGAATTAGAAATTCGAATGCCTCTAGCACACTAAGGCCATACCTTAAATAGACTAAATTAAAGGCTACAGAGGTTGGGACCAAATTCCTGATAGAAGATAAGATTTTTTCTTATCAAGTGGCCGACAACATATTCTTCCTTTTAGAAAGGATACATGTGTTCTAGATAAAGGTGGAGTCGGTCCATCTACTAATTGCAAAACGACAAAATGCAAGGAATCCCTTTTAGATAGTGGAGACTAACATAAAATTTTAATGGAGTGGGGTAAAAACTCTAAAACAGTAATCATCATTATTTAGGTAGTTGCCTACATTATTGGTGTCAGTCGACCCATTATCATTATCAACTTCATCAAAAACTTCAAAGATTTGTTATATAAGGTCTTCTTTTGGAGATAGTCAGAGTAGCTATCTTGACAGCCTATATGTGGATTATTGAGGTAGCTATCTGTATTATTGTTGTCGGTTGACCCATCATCATTATCGACTTCATCAAAACCTTCAAGGATATGTTGTTTACGGTATTCTTTGGAGAGAGTCTGATTAGCTGTCTTGACAGCCTATATGTGGGCTCTTAAACCTTTTGTTTTCTTGGATGAAGGCTGAGATGACGAAGGAATATTGGAGGAAGTTTCTTCACAAATCATCCTAATCTTGAAACGAGGGACAGTAACATGTGAATGATTAAAATTATCCCTTTATTTTATAAAAAGGTCTCGGTGAAGATTAAGAATGTAAATGTTGTCATCTTCATCAAGGGGAGAAATTATACAAGTTCATTTTATATCCAACAGACCATATAAAGAAAAAAAATAAACACCAATGTACTGCCTCCCATGGTTGGACTTCAGGGTTTACTGATTGGAACTAAAGGAGACTTTGCTTAACTCTTGATGGGACAATATCTTCACTAGGTCCCCATACAATGAATCAAGCCTTGAACCAGTTTGGAAAAAGCATTTTGGCCGTAAGTTAGAATTGGAAGAACCAAGAATGGGTAAATCCATTGTTATGGAGATACATAGAATTTTCCTATGCATGCTTATAATCAAAATAATTGTAAGCATTGGGAGTTACCCTTTAGTCTCTGAATTGCCTTTTAGCGAAAAGAGAAGCTCCCCGGTCTTTTAAGGATAAGATTCTTGAGATATACATTTGGGAATTGGCAAGGATTCTCTTAGATTCATATATGAAATTGTGGATAGTCCTTGCCGATCCTATATCCAAGAGAATAAATTTGTAAGAGAATTGAGTTTTTCCCCATTTGGATGCATGTGATCTGTTAAGTATAATGAATCTACCTCTTTAGGTTGGAGAGACATATGTTCTTCTATAGTAGTAATGGATTACTCCATAGAAGGGTAATAAGGCGTCCTTTTAGGAGCCTTTTTTTATAATGGCAGCTTAAGTTTTTGGGACAGGGTCCTGGCCTCGCTTTCTCTCCTTTGGGTTGAGCTAGCTCCCTTGTGTCTGAATTACTGTGTCCTCCTCATTTTCCTTGTCTTTCAAAAATTCACAGGTTTGGAAATCAGGGAGAGAGTTAGTTTCACTCTTAATATATTCAATGGTAAAATCAAAAGCAGACAATATTGCTTGCCATCTAGCAAAAATATATTTAGATGCAAGATTTTAACATCTTTGACTATAACATATTTTGTTGCTTGGAAATCTACTCTGATTAGAAATTCCTAGTTTAGGAGGTCACTCTCAAATTTAGTGACATATAGTACAATAGCCAATATTTTTTTCTTAATAGTCAAATACTTCTGTTGAGTTGGATTCCAAACTCCAAAAGTAAAGCAGACTAATTGCTTTTTCTTATGATGTACGCTTTGCTTGAGAATCCCTCCATAGCCAAACTCTAATGCATCTGTTTCCACTATCATGTAGGTCCCTGGTTTAGGGATAGCAAGATATGGTAATTCTTTGGCTCGTGTTTTGAGCGTAATCACTGCTTGAGTGTGTTGTCTATGAGTCCATGGAAAAGGTTTTTGCGTAGTCTTTTATATAAAGGTTTGTTGTCTTTTGCTAGATCTTTATAAAAGTCAGCAATGTAATTAAGACTACCTAGAAATCGCTGGAGCTGGGTTTTGTCTTTAAGTTCATATGGAAATTTATCTACAAAAGAAATATATGGCTCTATCTATGGGAATTGTGGTCCCAAGATGGATGTTATGATCCAAGAATCTCACCTTTGTTTGAAAAATCTTTTTTTTTTTTTTTTTTTTTTTTTTTTTTGCGGAGACAACTAGCCCTGCTTTTATTACAATTGCAATGAAAGTATTGAGATGTTTAACATGATGTTCGATCAAATGATGCAGAGAAAACAAGAACATCATCAATATAAACAATTGTAAGTGAATAGTAGGGGTTAAAAATATCGTTCATGATATTCTGGAATTCTGAGGGGGCATTCTTTAGCCTGAAATGCATCACATTCCACTCATAATGGCCAAAAGGAACAATAAATGCATTTTTATACCTTTCATTTTTAGCTATATGGATTTGCAGTAGCCAGATTTCATGTCAAATTTGGAAAAAACTACTCCTTGATGCAGTCTATATAACAAATCCCTTTTATTTAGGATTTGGTACCTGATCCACCTAAGCGCTTTGTTTAAAGGCTTATAGTTAATGACTAATCTAGGTACTCCTCTTTCTATTTTAGCACTCTTTTCTACATAGAAATTTGGACAACTCCAAAGCAAAGAACTTTTTCTGATTAAACCCTTCTTTAGGAGGTCTTTAATTTTGTTCCTACAAAGTTCCAAATGCTTCTTGGAGTTTCCACTCTATAAACTGGTCTATTTATTTGTTCATTTGTTTGAGTGACTCTTTCTAACATAATGGGCCTATCAGGCCTTTCACTCCCAGCCACATAAGAGGGGTGTATAGGCCTACTAGGCCTTTCACTTTCAGTGACGTAAGAATGGTGCGTGGTATATAGTACTTCTCCTGGAGTTGGTACTTGGCCGGCCTCCCTAGTTTAGCCGACTTAGTACTAGAAAATTGAATTTCCACTTGACCATCTGCATGTTCTACTATTTGGTCAACCTCTTGATTTTCTAAAGGCTTTTGGGGCATTTCAGCAATTAGGGTCCATCTTTCCTAAATTAGCCTGGAACATAGTGGTTTTTCCTTCCACATGCAAGTCATGAGCATTTAGGCATAAGGTTGTCATGACTTTATAATACACACGAGATACTATAGCCATGTTCTGCGATCCAGAGAGCTTACAAAACCCTGGGTCTGAATGTTTGTTGGAGTGAGGGATAGAGAGGAATTGACCATAATTGTTGACAATACTTACGCAAATAAAGTAGCTTTATATTAGGTTAGGTCTAAGATGAATAAGTGAGAGAATTCACAACTTATTTCGGACGGGAAGTACCTGTATGTGAGATGTGTTTCTCACACAACGAATTTAATAGTAGTAATTGGGTTAGGGAAGCTTAATAGGTCTGTTTTAGCAATTAGAAAGTTTGTAAAATATATGAGGTCTTCTCCACAAAGATGAGAATATTTTAAATTCTTTGTGGGAAGGACAAACTGTCCAGTAAGGGTCTTGTATGTATGGATAACCCTACAAGGTGGAATTCAACATTTATAATGTTAGATGCAACCTTGAAATTTAAGAAGGCTTTTAGAAGAATAGTGGATGATGACGACATTCCCTTTTTGGCTTACTTCAAGGACCAAATAAAGAGTATGATGAGAAGGGCAAATGTAGTTCAGAGCAGTAGTAGGAGGCTTAAGGTTGGACCACCAAGTGAGATTGATTGGGAAAATGCTAGAGTGTTTGTGAAGTTTTTTAGGATGCCTTATGATGTGACTTTAAGGGTTAGTGCATATTTTCACCTCACTGTCTACACAACTTTTCATGATGTTCTTGCTATTGAACATGAGATTTACAATTTGTTTGTGACATTTGAGATGGCCACTGGTTTAGAAACTGAAAAAGTGTTGGCTAACATGGCAGTTGTAAAAGGGGTAATTTTCGACCTCCAAATCACAATGAACCACCCTTGTTATGGCAGCGTGATGCACTCACACTCTTAGCCAATCTCACACAATTATAAGAGGAACACAAATGTAAAAGTATGCACAACTCATGTTTACAGGAACTCTATCCCCAACCTTTATTACTCACAAAGGAATACAATATTACACACTCTCAAAATTATGTTCTCTCTCTCTCTCTCTCTCTCTCTCTCTCTCTCTCTCTGTCTCTGTCTCTCTCTCTCTCTCTCATATTCAATTCACAAAACTGAACTGCTTAGGTTTTAGCTTGCCTCTCATCAAGCTTATATAGAGAGTCATGACAACTTGTTGCCTGCAACTTGCCAACATACTCAAGTGACTGCCTTCCACCTGAACATCAAGTGGCACTACTACAATGAAGTTAATAGCCAACGGGTAAAAACCCGTTGTGTTGTCTATTTGCCCAAAATTTTGTCGTCTAGGCGAGTGACATCTATAGCCTATTCAGACAACGGTTAAAACCTGTTGTCTGAATGGTTTCATACAATAGTTATAATTTAAAACTATTGTCTAGTGTCCATCAAAATGCATGATTTTCATCGAAAACTGTTGTCTCATAACACAATACACAACGTTTACAGATATAAAACTATTGCATTAGTGGTAATCTCACAATACTTATTTACTATAAAAGTTGTCCAAAGTACTGTTAAACATCAGTTTTAAGAAAAACCGTTGCATAATTAAGTATTAAATTGGTAGAAATGTTGTTACATGAGATACTCAACAACAGTTTTTACTAAAAAATGTTGTTTAAATTGCATATACACATCTGTTGATTATCTAAACCCGTTGTGTATTCAAATTTCCAACAACAAGTTTAACTAAAACATGTTGTTTTAATTGTATATACACATCCTTTTATAACCTAAAACCGTTGTATAATAATATTGTCCACAACTTGTTTTAACTTATATGTTATGTTAAGATATGCGTATGACAAGTATTTTTTTTTTAAAACCATTGTCTAGGTTTGATTAATACAATTTTTTTAAATTGAAAACTGTCGTTTGTTTGATTCACATTTTAATATCCCTTCTTACATCCAATTAAATCCCTATTAATTCCCTGCTTGCACATCCAATAAGTAATTAAGTAACTTGATAACTATAAAATGTACTTGTTACAAAAACTATAAAAAGTACTTGTTCCTTCAACTCATTGTGTGATCTCCAAAGCCCCATTATAGAAGATTTTGTTATCATCCCCTCCTTACTTTGTTTCACATGTTTTAGAGATAAGATCTACTCACACCTGCATGATTACCATAATAAATCTAAGAATCTCAAGTAGCATTCAGAAGAAGAACAACTAATTTAGACAAGAAGATGATGTATGTTTTAGAGTCCCCAACTGATAGTTGCATCTATTATTTTAAATTTACTATAAAAAAAATTCAATACGATTCTTTTTCCTTTCATAATATGAAGTATGAAAATACTAGGGAACCTAATTTAGAACTTTGATTATAGAAGTAGGCTTCCTTGACCTTATGTTTTAATAAACCTGCAAAGAATTAAAAAGAAAAAAAGAAAGCAAAGTAGGTTGATTGAAACTAAAAGATCAAGCTAAAAAAAGTTCTAACTAAAAATGCTGAGACAAAAATAAAAAACTCTAAGTTCTAGTTTTGCAGAAGTCATTTAACCATATCTGCAAGATCTATCAATTTACCTACAGAATAAACAAGTTAATTTTGAGTGGTTCTCTTGCATATCGAGTTATAAAATTATACATCTCCAATCCAATTTATTACAAATCATCATAAGTGAAAATATTCATTTGTCGTCCCAACCATCCATCAATACCCAAACCTTTCAGCTAATGTAAGATACAAAAAATTCACTCAAGTACATATTGTCTATGAAGTCTAAAGTATTAACCCAAAGACCATTACAAAAATAAAACCATAGTTAGCGAAAAATTGTTTCATGCACAACTTTTATTCACAAGTATATATTTATAGATGTCCAATTTCCTGTAAAGTTAAAAGAGCATACATGGCCCATCAATTTTATCTTTCTTAACCTTCACTAAAGAAATTTCACACCCAGTCCTCTTAGCCTATATCTCCAGCTAATCATAGGCAGTTGCTCGAAATGTATCCCCTGCTGCCATCAGTACCTAGCACAATTCCAAATCATAAGGCAATTCAAATAACAAAAGTCACTAAGGAATACACATGCTTTTCTTGGATGTATAGATACATATGAATATATATATATATATATGGAGGTCTGACCTTTCACTTTAAACTCCAAAGGAGATATGGCTTGCTTCGGCACCTTTTCTGCAGGAAAATAACACAAGCTAGTCTTGTGATTTGCTAAAAAAATAAAAATAAAAAAGGGATTGCAGCCATCAAGATAAAAGAGGAGTAACTCATTTTCTTTGTGCCTTAAGTCTTGATTTTGGAGTGGTTTGCAGCAAGATGAAAGAGCAGGTTTTCAACAAAGTCATGTGAAAAAAAAAAATAGCAAAACAAAAAAGAGGCAATCGGCACCTGGAGAAATAAATCAAGAACATGGTCTCTTCTCTTCTCTCCCTGCTGAAAAAAAAAAAAGCATGTATTAGAGAATTGGGAAAAAAAGACAACAAGAAAAAAAAAATGGATGGAGAAATTATGTCCATTATAAAGAAAAGGAACCTCACTCTTTGAAATCTCACGTGGAGGACTATGGGGGGTATTCATGAATTCTTTTTGAGTTAGTTGACACCTGCAAATTAATAAAAATAGTCAGCTACTGTTGGTATAAGACAAAGGAAAAGTATGGAAATCCAAAGTCAGCAAAAAGAGGACATGTGAAAGGGATTAAACTACCAAAGAAATAAACAAATTATTTCTCTTGCTCCAAGCCCCACGTAGCAATGTTTGCTGCAAGTTTTCTTAGGTGCTGCAAAGTCTACAAATACACATGGCAAACAAGTTCAAGTCAGCCTAAAAGTAGATACAAGATCAAGTTAACCCAAAAAAAAATAGTCTAGCTTGCACATGAGACAGCTAGTAAGTGGTTGCTTTCACCAAATATTTATTTTCTGAACAAAGAGATAAGAAAGAGAGATCAAAAAGATGCAATAATAGACATGCGTAAATGATCTTGCCTACGCCGATTGCTTTGTTAAAAGGAATTGGCTTGCTTTCAAAATTAGAGGAGAGGGGTTCTTGCTGCTTCCAATTTGTAACCATGTTCTTCTTAACCTTTTTTTAACCGATTATTTTATTATAATTTATTTATCACCATCTAGCTAGTCCTCCATATTCCAACCCCTGCTTTCAGATTTCAATCATGAAGTCTCCTTATCTCTTCATCTATCTCTCTTTCTCTCCCCCTCTTTTATCTCTCTTTTTCTTTGCTATATTAGTCCAATTTCCCAACCTTTAAACCTCCCCACTTTGCTATATTAGTTGTAACATTAATTCTGCAAAATGCAAGCCATTCAAAATAAGGGCCAAGACAAAACAAACCCTAGTATACAAGTTAAATTTTTACTACAAATTACTAGATCCATCAGATTTAGAAATCAAAAACAATGATTTGGAGCTATGTAGAACTGTTGAGGGTCCCTAATCTAAGGAAGTATGCCCAGTTACAACAATGCCTTACTTATGAACTCAATTCTCTGACTTGTTATTTTGTAAACACTCCCTATGAAAAAACAAAATTAAAACTCCTCTATTTCCTGTAACATAAGGCTTTTTTCTTCGATCTCCCTTTCTTAGAAGGTATAAACAAAAGATTTGCCAAAAGTGACCACAAAAATCAAAATCAAAAACCCAGAAAACTAAATCACAACTTAGCCCAAAAAAAAAAAAAATTCACAAGATAACCATCACACCAAAGAAAAAAAAAACCAGCAAACAAAAGTACAAAACCCCCAAAATTAAAACATTTAAACTGAAATTTAAACAAAAAAGGAGAAGAAAACCCTAACTTTGAAGAAGAACCTAATCAGGAAATATACAGAAAGATAAGTAAAACCCGATGAAACTTCAACTCGGTGGAAGAACAACTGTAGTAGAGGAAACAACACTGCTGCTCCAGCTTGATTCGCACAAAAACACACAAACCCAGATGGAATTACCAACAAGCGAAGCTCAAAACCTACCGTCGGGGCCAAGACTAGAACGTTGAAACCTGCCAGAGGATTGACCTTCCACTCCGTGAGCTCTTCGTGTATCCAATTGCGAATCTTACCTTAATCTTGAAGTGGGTATCAAAATCCCTAGTTTTTTTGGGGTTTTCTAGAAGTAGGAATGAAATCTGTTTAATTGTAATCATGGTGGCTAAAATAAAGAAGAGAAATGAGACAGAGACAGAGAAAGAGAAAGAGACAGAGACATAGAGAGTTTGGCTGGACTAGGGAAATGGGGTGCGACAGGACAGAGAGAGTTTAATAGTGGTAGAGAGAGAGAGAGAGAGCAAATCAAGAGGTTTGAGAAGGAGAGAGATTTCGACTAAGTGACAGAGGTAATGTGAAAATATAAGGAATGAGACATTACACAACCGGCCTAAGCTACAGTAATTTTTTTTTAATGAAATCACTGTACACCGATTTTTTATAAATCTCTCGCTTACACAATGCTTAAAAATTAAAAATGTTGTTTAGACAAAACATAAACAATCAACGACCCAAAAATCATGAGATTTCATGTATTAAGACAACAGTTTTTTAAAAAACCGTTATGCTTTGAAACTACACAACAGTTTTAACAAAACCGTTATCTATTAAATGTTGTCTATTTACATTATTGTAGTAGTGTGGTTGTTGTCCACTAGGGTTGCTTCCGCCTACTTGATCCCCTCAAGTGGCTGTTGCTTGCTCTAGCAAGCCCCAAAGGTTGCTACTTGCTTCTTCCAAAGTCCCAAAGGCCACTGCCTTCTGGCTCCAGCAATTCCGAAGAGTTGCTGCCTGCTTGAGCTGCTTGCTTCAAGTTCTCATGCTGATGTGTACTTCAAGTATTTAGAAAGTGTTGTCTACATGATCAACCTACTTGCTTTCAGAAGGTCAACAATTGTTGTTGCCTCTTCAAGTAAGCAAGGTTTCTTATCCCATGAAGTATACAAGGTTGCTACCTCATGCATCTGCCCATTTGCCCACATGTGCATGACATCACTCACATGTCACCAACCTACCTTCTTTGACCTAGAAACCTGACTAAGCCAAGCATGTCCCCGCATGTCATCTTCATTTGCAACCATGTTAGTGCATGTGTTCATCACAAGTACGTCATGCCAGCAACATTCACCCTATGTCGAGACCAAGATTCATAGGACCTTGTAAAGGTCTTACAAACCACCCTTACTAAATGACCTGACGTCTTTGTCAGATTCGAGTTCAAATACTTCGAGAAGGATCCTCAGCGCTCACATGCAATGGTTTAAGGAAGCTAATATGAAAAGTGGGATGTATCTTCAAGCGATCTGGTAGCTTCAACCGATAGGCAACATTTCCAACTCGTTTGATTATTTTAAACGGACCATCATATCTAAGAATCAGCCCTCTATGCACGATCTTGCTACTTTTTTTTTTTTTTTTTTTTTTTTTTTTTTTTTTTTTTTTTTTTTCTTTGAGGAGTAAGCACAAGGAAAACTTTATCCCTAACTTGGAATTCCAATGGCCTTCGCCCAATGTCAGCATATTTCTTCATTCTCTAGATTGCTTTAGATAAACTATATTGAGCTTCTTCTAGCAACTCTTGCGGAGGCTGTTGGCCCATAGCTTTATGGATTCATTCCTGTAGTTAAAGATCGTTGAAGGTTATAGCAAAATTGTGCAGATTCCAACAATTTCACCCAATTTTTCTGACTTGCCATCACATAATGTCTGAGATATTCTTCCAACAACTGATTTACCCTCTTTGTTTGTCCAACCGTTTAAAGATGGTTGGCTATAGAGAACTTCACTTCAGACCCCATCATGTTAAACAAGGCTGTCCAGAATCTGCCAGTGAACCTTGCATCATGATAATTTATGATGTCTTCCGGTAAACCAAAGTATTTCACTACATTCTTGTAAAACAACACTGCTATTACATCCACAGCACAAGCATGTTGTGTTTCTATGAACACAGCATACTTCGAGAATCGATCAACCACCACTAGAATAGAACACATTCACTCAACTTTTATCACGTTAATAATGAAGTCCATAGACATGACTGCTAATGTTTCTTCGATATGGGTAGTGGTTGTAATAAATCTGTTTCGTTCTTCCTCTTGAACTTATATTGCTGGAAAACTAAACATGTTTTGACATAGGCTTCAATGTCTTCCTCCATCTTTGGCCAATAATAAGACCTTGGAACCAAGGTTAATATCCGATCGATTCCAGGATGTCCAACCCATTACAAGTCATGCATCTTCCGCATTAGTTCTTTAAGGAGTCCTCCCCCACTTGGAACATATACCCTTCCGCCTTTAGAATACACCAAGTTATCTTCCAACCAATATCTTCGAACAAGTCCCTCCCTAACTTGTTGCTGGATCTTCGTGTAAGCGATCTTTATGTAAGCAATATTTGACTTGGATATTTCTTGAATTTTGCCTAAGAAATCTGAATATACAAGAGCCAAGGCAGCAACATACTGTTGCACATCTTTACGACTCAACGCATCTGCCACTTGATTTTGCCTCCCAAGTTTGTGCACCCAAACAAAATCAAATTCGGCTAGAAATTCTTGCCATTGTGATTGTTTAGAAGACAACTTCTTTTGAGTTTTGAAATAGGTGTTATAAACGTTATCTGTCACCATCGTGAAATGAGTACCCATCAATTAGTGTCTCCAAACCTTCAAGAAATGTACAACTGCAGCCATCTTCTTTTTATGAATTGAATATTGCTGCTCGGTATCTTTCAATTTTCAACTCTCAAATGAAATAAGATGTCTTTCTTAGACTAGCACGCATCCCTACAAGTGCTCGATCTAAAGTGTCCATGTGAACTTCGAAGAACAATTCAAAGTCAAATCGTCTTAGGATAGGTTCCGAAGCCACCGCTTTCTTCACCTTCTCAAATGCTGCTTCACACTTCTATGTCCAGCACCATTTGTTATTTTTTCGTAGAAATTCTGTCACAGGATTCACTTTCCTTAAATAATATTTGATAAATCGACGATAATAATTCGTCAAGCCAAGGAAAGATCTCAAATCTGGTACTTTAGTAGGTGCAGGCCAGTCAAGGATGACCTTTACTTTCCTCTCATCCATCTGTATCTTGCCTTTGCTAATCCAATGCTCCAAGAACATGATTTCTTGGTAGCAAAACTCGCACTTCTTCTTCTTCACATAAAGTTGATAATCTCTAAGTCAGAAGAAAATCAACCGAAGGTTATGTCATCCAAGTAAACCACAACAAACGAATCTAAATACTCATAAAGGACATCATTCATTGGATTGCAAAAAGTAGTCAGGGCATTGGTTAGCCCAAACGACATTACAAGGAACTCATACAAACCAATTGGGTTGTTCTCAATTAGGTTGTTGCTAAGATATTTCAACATTCTAAGGAGACATTATCAAGACAATTTAAGAAAATTATCAAAGCAATATGTCGACTTAGCGCTCATGTAATTCAACCTAGAAATATGGATGAGAGTCATGAGACTCCTCCTAAGATCATGGGAAATCTCAAATATTATCCATGGTTTGAGGTATTAAATTCTATCAGTATTAGTATATAATACAAATTTTATAATTGTGCTAAATCTAATATAGTTTTGTACTAATATGTGATTATTTGAATTGTCACTTGGTAGAATTGTGTTGGGGAAATTGATGGAACACATATAAGTGCATGGGCACTTGCATCAAAGAAGCAAGTCTCATATCGAGGTAGAAAAGGGCAGGTGACACATAATATTATGTGTGCATGTTCCTTTGATATGTTGTTCACGATTGTCTACACGAGATGGAAGGGATAAGAATGTTGATGGATGCAATAAATAGAGAAGAAAACCAGTTTCCATTGTCTAAGGAAGGTATAAAGTCATTCAAATATGTTTAAATTATTTTAACAAAATATATATAGTATATTTTAATAAAATAAAATAATTAATTGCATTTTTCTTCAATAGAAAAATATTATGTTGTTGATTTCTCACACCATATCGTGGACAACGTTATCACTTGCGTGATTATAGAGGAAGAAACAGACAACCAAGAGGCCTAATGAAATTATTCAACTATAGGCACTCATCACTATGTAACGTTATTGAACGGTGTTTCGGAGTGCTTAAGGCTCGTTTTCCTATTCTAATTAAATTAAGTTAATGCCCAATTATCCACTTAGGAAACGACTCATTCCCATTGCATATTGCACATTGCACAACTTCATTAGAATGTAATCAAGAGGTGATAGAATGTTTCATCAATACCAAGCTGAGGACCTTGGTGTGGTAGATGAAGAAAGCTCGGAGGTGAGTCAAGAAGGGGAAAACATGCATGGACTTGAATGAGGAAAATCAAATGCGTGATATTAGAGATCACATTGTTGGGGCTATGTGGCTAGACTATGTTAATAATCGGTCTTAGAATTTGTGTTAAATTGAACTTTTTGTTATCTTGGATGTTTGAATGATTCTTGAATTTGTGTTAATTTGAAGTAAACTTTGTATTATTTTGAAGAATTTTTTTAATCACAAATAGTCTCTCAACTTTCACTCAAACATCAATTCGGTCCCGAAAGTGCATTTTCACTCAATGTAATCCTTCATCTTTGCCACCGAACATCAATTTGGTCACTCTGTCCACTTCTATTTAACTTTTTGTTTAAAATACCATTTTTTTCAGGGGCAAATATGTCTTTATATACATAAACACACTTTAAAAATTCACCAAAAATAGTTTGGGACTCGGAAAAATTCCTCGGAATGTCCTACAGACTTGTCTTGACTAGTACTATTTATATGGAGTTAAATTAAGACAAAATGTTATTTTAATTTTCTAGAAATTAGTTTGGGAATTTCAAAGTTTTTAGAAAATACTAAATGTCAATTTGATCATTTGAGCCCATATGAAAATATTAGTAGCCAAGACGAGTCCGTTTGGAGAATTTTTTCTTGCCCCGAGCTATTTTTGGCGAATTTTCAAAGTGTGTCTAGAGGGTGTTAAGACATATTTTCCCTTGAAAAAAGGGTATTTTAAACAAAAAAATTAAACAAATGTGGATAGAGGGACCAAATTGATGTTCAGTGGCAAAAATGAGTTATAGCATTAAGTGAAAATGCAATTTAGGAACCAAATTGATGTTTTGATGAAAGTTAAGGGACTATTTGTGATAAAAAAAAAATAAAAAAAAAACCTATTTTGAATGATTCTTGAAATTTTGCTATGAAATTTTGTTATTAATCTTAGGTTACAGACCTTGTGTATAGAGTCTCAAGTCCTGGGTTTCAGATTTGGGATCTCGTGCCCCGGTTTTTGGATCCTGGGTCTCGAGGGTTGGGGATTGAGTCTTGGGTTCAAAATCTAAGTCTAAATCCTAATACAAACAACTTATTGAAAAAAAAAAAAAAAAAAAAAATNGATTATTTTAAAAAATATCAACCAAACAAGTTTTCAAAAATTTAAAAATTTAAAAATATTTTTAAGTTCCACATCAAACAAGTTTTTAAATTTTTAAATTAGATTTAAAATCTCACATTTTAAAAATGGATCCATGTGTTTGGATTTTTTTTAATTGGATACTAAGTAGGGCTTAAGGTACTTAACTTTTTCAATTTTACCAATTGAGGTAATTCCACCTATTTATTCGGTAAATTAATACAAGTGATGTGCATGTGACTACCATTTTTCCCTTAATAAGGAATCTTTGTGATAGGGATTTGACTTTGTGTTAACAAAACTTTTGATGGAAAGTAAGCAAATTCACAAAATTACCTCAATTGGCAAAATTGAGAAGTCAAGTACCTTTATTTTCAAAAATAGAAGTCTGGGGAGCAAACTAATACAAGTACAATAGTCTGGAGAGCAAACTGATACAAATGCAATAGTAATGGGAGCAAAATGACATTTATCTTTTATTATAATTTAGTGTTGTCATGCTAGGGTAAGGATGAAGCCTTGATTCATGTTGAACAATAAATTACTCATGGATTTTAACATCTTGTTTATTTAATTCAATGTTTGCATGTGATAAATTGCTACTCTCTATTTAAATGCCATGCTAGATGTTTACTCTCTTTGATTGGCCACCTAAGGGTTGTATGCATCTAGTAATAGTTGTGGAATTGTGCAGACGATAACCAAGTCCATGATTTCGATAGGCCGGCAACAAGTGAATATCCTAAAAAATGTATTCATGATGATTAGAAATCATAGAAGTCATATAATATGATAACCAAGTTTTGTATATATGCTCTATGTGTTTGTCAATATTCTCACAAAACTTAATGACTCTATACATGACTAATATGTCTCAGAATGTGATAACCAAGCTCTATGAAATATGTGTAGTTAACTGTCTAAATCAAGTTAACCAATTGGATTAGTTCATGCCTTAGAGGAATGATTGCCAAGAGTATCCAATAACCAAGGTCTTTTGTGTAGACAAATTTTATCACATGTGTTTGAATTGAATTACTTGACTCCATGATGGTTGTACTTCATGATTAGTGGTGGATTCTAAGTCTTAGCATCCCAATTTTATATTGGGAGACTTAGAGTCCAGTCGATTTTATAAGTCTTTCTTAGACTAGGACCAGTAATGACTTAGGGTTTTTAATTAAGTCCTTTTATTTTTCTTCTTTGACGGCTTTATGTTAGGTTTTAACTCCAAGATTTTGGGCGGAAAACCAAACATGCAGTCTCTACAAAGCCCACTCTACACCATAGGAGGAGAAATACCTTTCAAATAGAGGGAAATACCCTTTAAATTGGGGAATGACTTTATTATGAATTAAAAAGATTTTCTTATAAATTTTAAAACATCATTGGTATCTATCTAAAAACTATTTTTTCTAAAGAATCTAAGCCTAATTATCTCTTTTATGTTTCTTGCACTAGGGGTATTTTACTGTGTAGTTTTAGTTTTAAAAACCCTTTTATGTCGTGTGTGTTAGTTGAGTATTTTTAGCTTGCAAGTTAAGTTAATTAATGGTATTGGTTTCCTTCCTTGTGGGATCGATTTCGTACTTGTACTCATTGCTATTATGTGATTTGTATACTTGCGAATAAACTTGGAATTAGATTGAAATAAATTGGTTCTAAAAAAACATGTGGCAAATGCATTTTTCATTTCGTATAGTTTCTTCCACATAGACAAAAAAGATTAATAAAAAATTCTAATATTTTAAATGATTGGTGTTGTGGCATGTCGATGGCCATTGTGGGTCTATTTTTCATTTATGTAAGATGCCATTTCTACAATAATTAATAAAAAATTCTAATATTTAAAAAACTTTAAATTCAATTAAAAAATAAAAAACAAATCCCATGGCCTTCCTCCCTCCCTTCCAATTAAAACTAGTAAGTAATTAACTAATTTATGGCTTACTATAATTCCTACTCTACCTTTGTTTTATTTTTTATTTTTTGGGTCCATATATGATTCTCATTGTTGGTTTTACTTGCAAAACCAGATCTTGGTCAATCAGAGAGAGAGAGAGACAGAGAAAGAGGGAGAGGGAGGAGAGGCAAAGAGAAAGAGAGGGAAACAAAGAAGATAAGAGAGAAAAGAGTCCATGGTGGTGAGAAGGGCAGGGGAGGGGCTCGGGTTGGGTGGGGAGGTTTCGAGGAGGAGGAGAAGATGGAGGGGAAGTGGAGGGTGCTGCTTTTGGAGATTTTTTTTAGTTTTTAATATTTTTTAATTGAATATAAAAGTTTTTAAAATATCAAAATTTTTTGTTAAGTTTTTGTCTAAGCGGATGAAAATACAAATATACCCCTGCTAACGTCACCGAGTTTGACGGATTGACTAACAAAATGGGTGGAAAAGGGTAAAGTGAAACATGAAGACTAGCTATGAGTGGTAAAGTGAGACAAAATAAATTCCATGTGCTAATGGGAGATTCGGATTAAACTTTGGTTGACAAAACAGATATTAAGCCAAAAAGAAAATAAGTTTGTCCCTTGTCCTTATCAACAATGAAGAGAAGTATAAATTGAAGCTTGGGAACAGAGTCAGTTATTGATGTCACAACTCGTCTTCTGTACAAATCACATAACAAATCAGCTTAAATATGTTGCACTATATCAGTAAATTCTCCCAGGCCTGGACATGATACTAAATGTTACTCTGTTTGTACACAACAGATTAGTCCAAAAGAAACACACAAAAAAAAAAAAAAAGAACCACAATATATATTTTACAAGTAATTTGTTGTTCATGTAGGGAATACAATGAGAATAATTTCTTTAGGATTTAAAAAGAAACCAATTTGCGGCTAAAGTTAGAGATCTTAAATGCCAGAAGTTTGAGAAGAAGGTATCAGCTTCAGCAACAGCTGCTTGTGGATGCATTGGACTGTGGCAGTTTCTCCTTGAAGATATTCTTTTTCACTCCTTTAGAACCTTCAGCTAAGAGACTAGGAGTATCCAGAATCTGCATATATGATTCCAATTTCATACCATCATTCTGCTATCAATTTTCATTTAAAAAGATAATATTATAGGCATGCAATGTATGTCTAATTAACCTACTATGATTCTTTGAGAAAGTTCTAACAGAGTACCTTTGCATTCTTATTTGTAACTATGAAAACAGTTTTGTTTTCTTACCTTTTTTTATGTCAAAAGATTTTTTCTCAGTAAAACAAGCTCCATAAAGTTTAGCACAGGCACCATAAATGAGATTAAAATAGTTAAAAGGTTTCCAAACCTTTAAAACAAGCTCTTCAAAGCACTGCTGCACATTAACCCGAGTTTTAGCACTGCATTCAATAAAGAGACATCCAGATTCCCTAGCAAAATTTATTCCCTCTTTCTTTGTTACAACCCTGTCACTTTCCTGAAAAATAAGGATATATTTAAGCTTCAAAAGCTCAAAATGCACCTAATATAAATAAACATTATGATTCAAGACCGTCATGTGCTTGATACAAATAACTTGAGACAAACTTGACCTGTATTGTCGCTTGTGCTCATTCAGTTAAATGTCCACCAAAAACAGGACATACATGTCGTGATGTAGCAGTACAACAAAACAGAATAACAATTGGAAAAAAAAAAAAAAAAAAAAAAAACCCACACCGAATTTAAAATCAAATCTACCATTAAATAGAATTGGCCAAAAGGACTTCAATTCTCAATTGTGACATGAGAGAGAGACCTATAGACATTTTAGGTAGGGACTTCAGGGTAGAACAGAAGCTCTTCATAATTGAGGTTGACGAGAAATCTAGGAGTGGTGTGATTAAAATGACAGACAAATAGATTGAGGAGTTTCTCCTTATTAGATTTTTGGGAAAGTACCTTAAAGAAGCTGCTCAGACCAGGCTCAATGACAGGTTCTTTAGAAATTACAGATTATCATGTAACAATTGGAAAAAAATCTGAGCAAATGGTCGGAGAACAGTTTTTAGTCCAACTATCAGAGCCAATGTTTTCAGAGGAGGCATTAAGGCAAGGCATTGCCATGTTCTCTAGTGGCAGAATCAGTGTATCATTTGAGTTATTTTTTCACCAAGCAACAGGAGGCCTCTTTGGAGGGTGGAATCAGTGTTTCTTTTTCCATGATCATATTCAAGTTACTGATGCAGTGGGAAACCAGGTAGGAAATTTCTCCAAAAAAGGATTCAGGGTATACAGGTTCACGGTGTAAATTCTGTTCCTAAGGAGAGCAATGCAGTAGCTACAGCTTGGTTAGAAAAAGTATCCTCTTTGGAATCCCAAGACTAAGCCAATTGGCCCAAATCTAACAATAAGGCCTTTTGAGTCTAGAATGAAGTGTCCATGGTAGTTCATGAATAAAATAAATAAATAAGTCAAACAGCCAATCTAAGAGTTAATGTCAAGTTTTATTGAGTATCTATTTGAGTCTAGTTTACTAAGAGTCTATCAATTTGGGTCTTAGGAAAATACAATGTATTTCCTCCTCACTCCGCAATTTTATCATAAATATCATCCATAGTATCTTTCTCCTCACTATCACCAAACCAACTATAGAAGCTCTCCTCAGCCGGAGCTTGCTTGTTACCTTTCTTATCTTGATTAACACCATTAGGTATGCACATTCCCTCTTTCCGCTTTATCAATATAGAAGTAACTTCTGTTCCTTCATGAAGGTAAAGGTCTTTGTATCTTTGTGTCTTCAGGGGTGTTTGTTCATGGTAGATAAGACTTATGAACAAATTATTGGTATCCTTGTGGGCTTCTTAGACAAAGTATTTTAGGAACACTCCTCTTAGTTTAATCTATCTTGAATTCTCGATTGGGGGACGGTTTTGTATTGATTGTGGGGGTTTTTAGTTATTTTTCTCGTTGGTGACTGTTAAGAAAATGCGATTTGAACAAGTTTGACTGAAAAAATGTCAACTTTTCCCTTCTAATTGTTTATGATTAACCTGACCCCTCGTAGTGCGTTTTGCACTTATCACACGGTGCTAAAGGTACTGGCTTTTGGTTTATGAGATGAAGCAGAGGCTGAAGAGTAACCTGACCATGTGGTAGCATTCTGAGCCTTTGCACTGGACGTTGTACTTTTTGTGAGCTTGTAAAAACCATTGTCCCCTAGAGATGCTTGTGAACCCCACTTGTAGTCAAACTTTTTGGTATACTTTTTGCATTCCTCTCTGGGCATATGCTATTCTCTAACTTTAGCAGACAACAAACTCCATGCCTCATAAATTAGCTTAAATGCTCCATCAGCTCCTATAGACTTGTTTTTAACAGGACCAGAGCATAAGAGGTAGGTTCCTATACTGTTTCCTCACTGTCTCGGCATCTGCTCTCAGATCCGCACCAAGAATCCCATAACAATCAACTTCCCCTATTATTTTGTTCTCTGAATAAATATACACATCAAGAGCCCCCAATATTTTGGGGAACACCCTCAAGCTCTGGAAACAAATTTTGAACCTTAAAAGCAAATTTCTTTGGCCCCATAATATCCTTTGTAGTGAATTTCTCCGCAATCTCTTTTGGGTGGCCTCATCTTTATTGCACAAATCCTTGGATCTCTCATTCTTCAAAAGAAATCTTGCCCTAGCATTACAAACCCTTATTATATGAGCTGTGTTGACCAAAAAAATTGAATTGTAGGGAGCCTCCATGAACAGACCTCTCCATCACAAGTTTTTTACTTCTTAGCCCCTCTTTCCTAACCCATATCTAAAGAATCCCCAAAACTGGACCCTTTCGCTTCCAACCTTCAAGGTTGGAGGTGCTTCACTGTGTTCAATTTTTGTTTTTTACAATTATTTTTTTTTTATTTTTTTTTTTTGAGGCTTATGGAAAGAGAAGAAGGTAATAACTTTTTTGTTTAATTTTTAAGGTTAAAATGACAGTCTTACCCTTGACAGTTTACTTTTTTTCTAGAAGAAACAAATGATTTATTAAAACTAATCAAAAGTACAAGTCAGAGGACAAGGAATCCATTCAATGATTTACAGGAATTACAAAAAAAAAAAAAAAGAGAAACAAACAAGGAACCACTCCAACCAATACAACACAACATTAAGCCCACGAAACCCCCCAACACTCTTAGCTGAAGTACTCTAACAAACAGCAGCCTTCCAATTAAGGAGAAAAACAGAAATGGTGCTATCTTTAAATTCTGTGGAAACCAAAACCCATAGCATTGACCAAAATCTGACCCTATCCCAAAGCTCATTTGACCCCAGCCCTTTAAAATCTTCAAAAATCCTTCTATTTCTTTCCATCCATATGACCCAAAGAATGGCTATTAAAAAATAGGGGATATCGGTGGATTAGATGAAACTTGTGAGGTTCGGATGGAATAAGCCCAAACCGAAGGGGGTTAGCATGGAATTAACCCTTTATTTGATCTACTAATGTTCTTAAAAGAAAGAAAGAACGGCATACATAAATATACACATAGATAGACACAGAAGAAAAGAGAGAGAGAGAGAGAGAGAGAGAGAGAGAGAGAGAGAGAGAGAGAGAGATCACAAATGAGTGCTTGTGTTCCAATTGCATTCACAACGAACCTACAGAATAATTCATTTTCCCCCAAAAAATGCTTAAACAACAAATATACTTCTCCTGAGAAATTTAAATTGGAATAATAAAATACCTTATCAACTTTGTTCCCCACAAGTAACTTGATGCAGTCTTGATTTGTTGAATAGAGTTCTATTTCCTTGGCCCATATATCACAAAGGTTTGTAAATGTTTCTCGCCTTGTTACATCATAGACTGTTGCAGTTACAAAAAGCATATGACTACTTCACAGGAAGAATTACGGAATCAGAGGCCCACAAACAGTTATTTTCTCATAACTAAATATTTCAATTAATCATGAGAAGACGTCTGCATGTCAACCCGCATGACAACAGGTAATAATGCTAGGGATCCCAAATTTGTGTACTGAATTAGAATCGCAAATGACATGGCATATGCCACATAGGATTCACCCACCTTATTTTTAGGGTTTACAATTTTTAAATAACTCAAAACTGATGATGTGGCTATGCCACCTCATTTTGGACTCAAATTTGGCACAAAAATTTTGGATCCCTAGCACTACTCTTCTGTTAAAGATTCCAATCTTAGGTTTTGAGAACAAGACAGTGACCTAAGAATTTTCCAAAATTTCAAGGAAAATTCACAACTTCGAAATATCCATTATCTGCAATTTCACTTGAAACAATAATATAATACAGCTGTAGGTAAAACATACCCATAATGATCCCTTGGGCACCTCTGTAATATGAACTTGTCAAGGTTCTAAATCTCTCTTGACCAGCTGAGTTAATAATAAACATTTAGAACCTGTTAGAAATGGAAGAGTCCAAGCCGTCCTCTTTACAAAGAGAATGGTGAAGGGTACAAGAAAAATGAATTCCTAGCAAAAGAAGCGGTGAAGTATATCCAAGGTCATGAATAGCTTATCCATGCATTTATAACAAGAAGATCTCATGAAGTAAGACACGATGTCAACAAGCACACAAGCAAACAGCCTACAAATAGATCTGTAAGGGACAGTTTAAAGGCAAATCTTAGCATGAGTGCAGAAATTTTTTTCACTTAAAGTCAGCAGCTCTCATTTGTATTCATATTAAATCTTGACCTGGAGAGTGCAAGTCTTATGATTCAATCTCAACTGGAAAGAATTTTAGTTGTTCTTTGGAACCACATGTGTTTGCACTTGGACAATTACACAATTTGTGTTGCAAAGGAAAACCATTAACACATTAAAATAAAAATAAAAATTAAAGAAAAAAAAAAACAAAACAATTGCTTCTACCAAAAGAACAGGGGGTGCAGGGAAACAGAAACTTGAATGCAAACAAGGTTGGTTCTTTTTTGTTTTTTTGGTCAGAAGGAAACAAGGTTGGTTAGATTAAAACATTCCGAGCAACAAAGGAATTGATTAACATACAATCAAAAATGATAATTAAAATACAACAAATAGTTGATAGCCTGATCAACTTATGTGGATGAGTAATAAAAACTCAAAATCAATATCATCCTTAGGGACACACCAGGAAAGGAGTAGTTTCTCATTGTTTTATTTTTTATTAAGGAAATTATAAAACGAGCCTGTAAATAGCAGAAAATTCACAACGAGCTACTAGTATCACAAATCCTTTAGTTACGTTTAATTACGTTTAATTGAATCATTTTCTTTTTGAAAATGTTCCAGCATTTCTGAAATCTGAAATTGATCATACAAATTTTCGTAATGATAACTTTCCAAATGACCTAATCATATAAGAATAAGCACTACAACTGTAAAAAACTCAAAAATTTGAAGATGAGCAGTGCTTTGGGATTACCTGTATCCCAAATTGCAAGCTTGAGCTTTTTGCCTCCAAGACTAACATATTTTACCTTAAAATCAACACCTGCACCCAAAAAAAAAAAAAAAAGCAAAGCATGAAATTCAAGAAAGTGAAAGAGGATATGGAAATCTGAAGGATCAGAGGAAGGAAATGCAAACCGATGGTAGGCGAAAGGTCTTCGAAGGAATCGGAAGTGAAGCTGAGGAGGAGACTGCTCTTGCCAACCCCTGAATCCCCAATCATCAACAGCTTGAACAAGTAATCGAACTCCGTTTGATTTGAAGCCGATGATTCCATTTCAATGAAATGCAGCACATCCAAGATTTCAATGCAATGCCAAGATCTATCAAACAAACAACAAACTGTTGCAACCAAGGACACAACTGTAATTTCACACTTCTACCGAGTTTGCTTTCAACTCGGAACGTTTCGTTTTTTTTCTCTCCCTCCCTCCCTCCTTCTCAATAGTCAATACTCAATACTAATTGTTTTCATTTTCTTGGCACTATTTCGTTTATATTGAAAAGATAATAGAACAGACAGAAAAGTGATCAGGAATTGAGATAAACATCCAAATCTCTTAGTTTTACACGAGGAATAAAATTTTGGGTTTCGAGGAAATTTCGATGGAAATTTCGACGGAAATTTCGAAGATTTTTAAATTTCGACAAAAATTAGATGGAAACGATGGAAATTACTATCAAACTACGGAAATTTTGAATGAAACTTTACCATATGTTTATTTAACATATTATCTACTAAATTGATAAAAAATATTGAAGAAACTAATTATATATATAGTAGGCTTCATGTGATATAAGATGAATATAATGTGCGCTGGAGACAAATACTGTTAAATAAAATTAGTATAATGAATAAATGAAATTAGTATATTATTTATACTCTATAATCTATACATTAAACCCTATATATTTTATAATCTATACTCTATATTGTCTAGGATATGGTATATGATATTAGGATTTAGGCCCTTTATGATATTTTTAATTATTTTTTATATAAAAATATATTAAAATTTATTGATTTAGGGTTTAAAAATAACTAAACGAAACTTCAAAATGGTCAAAAAAAATTCAAAACCATTTTTTTTCTTTACAATTGCCCAAATGCCTCAAACCCCAATCAACCCTAAACCTTTTAATTTTTTTCTCTTTTTTATTATTTCTTTCCCTTTTTTTTCTTTTTTCTTTTTTTTTTCCTTTTTTTTTTCTTTTTTTTTTCCTTCTTTTTTTTTTCCTTTTCTCTTTTCTTTTTCTTTTTTTCTTTTCTTTTTTTTCCTTCTTTTTTTTTTCTCCTTTTTTCTTTTCTTTTTTTTCCTTCTTTTTTTTCTCCTTTTTTCTTTTCCTTTTTTTTCCTTTTTTTTCCTTCCTTTTCCTTTCCCCCGTGAGTCTCCAACTCTCCATCTCCTGTTTTCTCTCTTCGTCATCCTCTCTCTCTCTCTCTCTCTCTCTCTCTCTCTCTCTCCCCAATCCATCACCAAGCCACCTCACCCTCACCACTTTCTCCCCCCTGCCGCGCCCTCCCTGCCGCCGATCATGGCGAATCGAAGCCACATGGCCGACAGCCACTCCGGCGGCGATCTGCCTATCCCGGCGAAGTTGAGATGCCGGGCCTAGTGGGTTTTGAAGCTCTCGCCATTTTGAACATGTTGGTGGCCTCCGATTATTCATCGGACCACTGTACAAGGCAAATCGATGCCGAGAAGCCAGCGGCGGGCCGACAGCTACTCCGGCGGAAATCTGCCTATCCCGGCGAAGTTGAGATGCCGGGCCTAGTGGGTTTTGAAGCTCTCGTCATTTTGAACATGTTGGTGACCTCCGATTATTCATCGAACCACTGTACAAGGCGAATCGATGCCGAGAAGCCAGCGACGGCTCCAGCTCCAGCTCAGGATTACGGCGGCCGAAAATTTCGCCGAAATTTCGAAATTTTCAGCGAAATCGTCGAAATTAGGACGAAATTTTGGTAGTGTTGTGTTAAAATTTCGAAACCCCCAAAAATCGAAATTTAATACCTTGGTTTTACATGGAAGACTCTTACTATTTATCTAATACATAGATAAATATAGACAGCCATATAAATACTAATATTCATAACACTCCCTCTTGAATATCCATTTCACATCAAATATGCCTTATTAAAAACATTAATAGTCAAAACCTTATGGAAAAAAGACTAACTAAGGAAAAGAGTACAATCTGTGTTTCTCATAACTATGGTAGATGTACGACACTGCCTCATTAAAACCTTGTCAAGAAAACCCAATGGGACAAAAACCTTAGATGAAAGAAAAAGAGTACAGTGCGATGACACGCTCCCCCTGATGTTGATATGAGTTTTTTAATCAGTAACGGTTGCCTCATTAAAATCTTGCTTGGGAAAACCCAGTGGGATAAAACCAAGGCAAAGGAAAAAGAGTACAATATTTTGTAAGATCATTGACAGTGTTGGATGCGCTTAATGCTGCCTCATTAAAACCATGCTAGGAAAAACCCGATGAGACAAAAACCCTAGCCGAAGGAAAAAAAGTACAACACGCAAAATGGTTGGATGTTTTCCTTGATGAGTTACTCCCCCATTAAGAATATATGTAGGGGATCATCCATTGAATTCTTGTTGAGATTTAAACAATGCCAACAAAATATAGTTCCACTAAATCAAGTGGTTAAATATAATTCTCAAATCTCATATACTCCCTATTATTAATAAGGGATCGAAAAATTTATAAAAGGAAATCAATACTTGGATATTGGAGAAATTACATGGCATAACTGGCCATTAATATATACAAATTTTTGTATATTTTCAAAGGCTCTTCAGGAGCTCCATTGATTTATCTAAGAATTTTGAATACGTTGCAACGATATTGAATTCAAATTCGATTTATCTATTATCAAAGTACTTATCGAGGCAATTTAAACCATATTTATGGTAATAAACTTGAGTACATAATTTGGACCTTAGGCTCTTTGAATCCTTCAAAAAATGTCTTTAAACAACTCATGTATTTCATGTACTATGTTTATTTCAATAGAAATTGGGCTTTAAATCCCTTAAGAAATTGCTTGGTAATGTGCCTTAAACATTTCATAAATGTAAATCTCCATATGCAGTGAACACGTTTCGTGGCTGCATCTATAGTAGAAGAATATCAAATCTCATGTCTCATTAAGAGCCAAATAAGGTTATAACTACATAGCTTATGCATTTATATCCGTCTCGAATCTATCGCCTTCTTTTCACATCACAAATAAATCATTTGGTAACTGGTATTCCTACCGTCCGATAATACGACAATTTAGTCAAAAGTTAAGTTCAACACAATCTCGTTATGACCCATCCCTTTAGGTCACACGTTCCTAAAGACTATAGTACTAACTGGACTAAACTCTACTCTTTATGATTTCTAAGTTTCAAGTTAATTTCAAAGTCAAACCACTTGACTAATTGTCTTGGTTTAAAGCAATTCCACCAATTAATTTAGGTTATGATAAATCAAATGTAAGTATTATCTAAGTATCTAATTAATTAGTATTTATCCAAAATATTCCACTAATTAATCAAGCTTGAACAAAATCTTAAATTTAATTTAATCTATATAAGATAATAATCTTCAATTAATCTTCAAAATAAGGTTATAACTAATCATGCTTAATTAACCAAGTAAATTAAGCAATTAGTTCTTCAAAATAATCCTAAGCATGCTTAATTAATAAATAAATCATACTTAATTAATCTAAGTATACAACCTAATATTAAAGCCTAAGACAAAATAAATAAGGCTGAAAAATAAATAAAAGACTTACCCGGTTATAGATTTCCAAAGTTAGACCCCACTCCTAAGGGACTCCTCCAAACTTGGGTCTTCTCCTCCAAGAGAAGGCCTCAAATATTTTACTAGGAGGGAGCTTCTCAAAAATATGAGCTTGCTTTAGGGAAGACTTCAAAATATTTTACTAGAGAAAGAAAGAGAAATCAAAGTTAGAATGAAAAGCTCTCAAACTCTATTTGGTGGTACAAATGAAAATGAGGTCCAAACATCTTTATTTATAGGCACAAGGAGTGGGAAGTTTCTTTAATTTTTCAATGTGAGATAGAATGCACAAAAGTGTAAAAACAAGGGAAAAAAAACACAAAAAATCCGAATTGGGTCTACACAAACTGGCAGGTCACCCACTTCTATTTTATTAGAGAAAGAAAGAGAAACCAAAGTTAGAATGAAAAGCTCTCAAACTCTATTTGGTGGTACAAGTGAAAATGAGATCCAAACATCTTTATTTATAGGCACAAGGAGTGGGAAGTTTATTTAATTTTCCAATGTGGGATAGAATGCACAAAAGTGTAAAAACAAGGGAAAAAACACAAAAAATCCGAATTGGGTCTACACAAAATGGCAGGTCACCCACTTCAAGAGACAAAACGGGCCAGGTCAACCTGGTTGGAAGGCACGCGGGTCACACAGACCCGACGCTATAGTGACCGGTTATAGCCCCAGATCAATGACTGTTATCACAGCTTTTTAATGAGCTTCAATGGCCAGATTAAAATGCTGGGGATCCTTCCGTGTAATGGAGCACACTCAGCTTCCATGCTTACGCCTGTGTCAGCGCCACTAGGAGCCTGGTCAGCCGCTCCAGCCAATCGCCCTTCGCCACGTCACCTGTGTCGGTCCCAGTTAGCATGCACTTTTTGATTTCTTTTAATTTCCAAATTTTTCCTATTTTCTAATAAGGTCTGTTGATTTTAGGTACCAAATTATAATGTTTTTTCATTTTAACTACTAAAACATTTATGTTATTTTACTTTAGATATTAAATTTCAGTTTAGGTACCAACTTTAAAAAACATGGTTATATCGAGCTGTGACTGTCTAACAGTCATAACTTTTTTATTGATTTGTTGTTTTTTTAATATTTGCAAGGTTTAAACTTTAATATTTAGTCTTTGGGTTATAGCTTCATTCCCCAAGCCTAAATCAAAAATATTAAACCCTTAAAAATTTTGAATTTTTATAAATTTGAAGCAGTCACAACTGTGACTATTCGACAGTCACAACTGTATAACAAACTGATTTGTGACCTAATCCAAAATGTTTTACTCTAGGTTAGTACCTAAACTAAAAAAAATTAGTGTCTTACTGCTTTACAGAAAAATTATTAATATTTGGTATTTAATCCTAATTTTCTATTTCTAATATTCTCTAAACTTTAGAAATTCACCAAAAATAGCTTAAGACTCCAAATAATTCTCCAAAAAATCTTACGAACTTATATTGATGAGGACTAATTTCCTATAGCCTCAAAATAGTCAAATCACTTTCATAAATATTATGAAAATTCCTCATCTCATAATTTAATTCTGAAAAATGAAAATAAATTAAATAGTCACCAAACTCTTGAATTTCCTTTTTCAAAAATTTACTTTCACACAACAAAACTCCAAAACCATGACCAAATTAAGGTCTAAGTTAGTTAAAACAAAGTTAATAAAAACTTCAATTCTTTTAAACAAACCTTAAGAACAAGGTTTATGACTTAAGTAATGAAATTAGCATAAGCCGAAATTTAAGATATTACATTCTACCCCCATTAAAATAATCTCGTCCTCAAGATACAAAAAGAGGAACCAACGAATTGTTAACAACTTTTCTAAGTGTCAGACTACCAGTTACGTATCACGAAGCTTGCATTACCTTCTTGTGACAAGATCCATTTGCGATGGGAACAAGACATGTAAAAGCATCATGTGTGTTATGTATAGTGTAATATTTTATTTACTCGCAAATATACGAATCGAGTAGTATATTAACGAGGTCGAACCTCAAGAAGTGATAAAAAAAACGATACACTAAGCTTAAACTTAAGTTAATTTAAAGCTAACCTAGTTTGGAAATGTTGTTGGTTTGTGAGACAATTAAAAATAAAATGCAACTAAATTAAAAAGTAAATAAAGTAGCAACTAAATTAAAAAGGCAAATAGAGTAAATGAAAAGAGAACAAGGTAAATAAAGGTGCAAGAATTGAAATATTAAATCTAGAAATGAAAATAACAACTGTTTGGTTTTTAGAAACTTAACAATGGTATAAGAACCAAGGTTAGGGTTCTACACCACTTATGAACATATTAAATGAGATTTTTAGTAATTTCCCCTTAAAGGAGGGCACCCAAGAGTCACTTGATGCCCTCTTGCAAAAATAAATATGAATTAAGCACAAAAGTTGAAGGTTTATATGGTAGATTTTGATTTTGCTTAGAAAATACAAATTTTAAGCAACTCAAGTGAACCAAAACTAAGGAACAACTAGAGTTCAAAAAGTTTGTGTTTAAAACAATTAACTATAAGCTAAAATGTAGAAAGAGGATCTAACAACCCATAATATATGACATTATGGGTGAAAAGAGGATCTCTATCCCATTTTAATATCAAAATCTAGGGCTTGTAAGATCTTAAACAAGGGGAAAATTATCATAAAGACCTCATTTAATAATGTTCATGGTGGTGCTTCCCCCTTACCTTGGTAAGAGGGTTTAGTGACCACCCATGATCTTATATCTTAAATAAAAATAAAGAAAGAAGTAAATGAGAATGAAATTTAAAGAACAATAAAATAAATAACACTACTAACAATAAAATAAAGAACTTACATAAAATAAAAGGCATAAAATAAATAAAGGAAAAAAGAAGAGAGAAGAGAGAAGAGTGACATAATATTAAACTTTCATTAAATAAAATGCAAGAGAAATTACATCCTATTCTCTCTCAAATATCATAGCCAAATGGCTTAAGAGAGAAATCCTAGGAGAATACTAGAAGAGGCAGCAAATTAAAATTCTAGACTAAAAGATATGAAGAGGGGGCTAAATGTTCCTATTTATAGGCAAATAGTAGGGTAGAAAATATCAGGGGTAGAGAGCTGGTGACAGCTATTGAGGATGGGCTGAAAAAATCGGGAAGCAGCTGGAGAGGTCTGGAAGGTGGGACACGTGTCGCCTGCTGAGTGGCTGAACGCTTGATTAATCAAGCAATTCGCCTGATTTCTTTGGCACAGATGAAGATGCGTGTGGCTTGGCTTGCGGCTGGCGGCTGGAAAGCGACATGAGGGAGAGAGAAAGAAGGGAAGCTGCTCGGCTTGAGGCTTGGAAATGGCTGGCGGCTGGAAAGCGACATGGGGGAGATTAATCAATTGAAGAGTTGCGGCTGGAGGTGGAAGAATTGCCCGCCACGTGTCGTCTGCTGGGTGGCTGAATGGTTTGATTAATCAACATGGAGGGAGGCTGCGTGCTGGGCGGAAGGAAAGGAAGAAATGGGCTAGGCTTCTGCTGGGCTCAGTGACTGTTCGGCTTCCACCGGGCTGGGCTGGGCTTCAGTTGCTAGACTGGGCTCCTTCTTTTCTTTTGGGCCTCCCTATTTCACATCCTACAAAATAAATAAATAAAATACACTACCTAAAAATAAAATAAAAACTAAAATAAAATTTAATAAAACATTAAAACATAAAAACTAATAAACCCACTAATTGACTAGATAATAAAAATAAGAATTAAAACACTAAAAATTTCTAAAAGAAGTAAACAAAAATGTAAGATTTTAGGGATAAAAATTATATATAAAATGAGCTCAACAAAAGCATACAAAGATTTCAATGCATATGCATGTACAGCCATCCAATGAGTCATACTCATTCTTTTTAGTACTAGAACGATCCAATTCGATTCGAATGTTGGTCTTTATGCATCCAATCTCAATTTAGCTAAATTGAGGAAAGACAAAGATCCACTTCATCAATCTCAAGTCATTGTCACAAGAACCCAATGGGTACATTATCAATTCTTTGATCATCACAACCCATTTATCACAGTGACTTATTTTGACTTCTAAACTCTCTGTTACAAGTCAACTGACATATCGCAACTTTCATCCCTTTAATTTCCCTCTCGGTACTTATACGGGCCTATCAAAGTTCATGTAACATATCTCAATCTTACCTTTATAGTTTCCTTTTCGGTACTTATACAGGTTTTTCTTTACATGGTACATCAAGCTCTAATGGCACTTGAAATCCAAAACAATATGAGAAAAATTTTAACCTTCCCATAAAATCAAATCATTAGTATTACATCTTAATTCTTCAAGTAAACATGTCTCAAGTTGGTCATGTGTCCTACTTGCCAAATACATTAAGGTGCCAACTTTTCCATCTAACCCAAACAATTACTTTCGTGTCGTTCAAATCTCGAGAATATCAACACTTTGTTTGCTCTAGCTAGGTATATCTAATCGATCGTGTTACTTTTTCATCACTTCAACCTTCTCATTAACTCAGGATCATTCACAAATCTCTTTTTATTATTTGAGTCAAATAAAAATATGATGCAAACAAATCATGACACGATTAAACTCATTTCTCTAGTGTACTTGCTCAAATAGTTCTTTCAACTCAAGTTGCTTTCCTTTAGTCATCCACATTGGCAAGTCATCATTTCCTTTTTACCAAAGGTATCGCTTTGACAACTCCACACCTCATTGCAAATCATGCATAATTTCAATCACATAGTCTTGATAGTGGAGAGCACAATCCATGCATACAAGTTCAGATATCACAACCACATTTAAACAATACTTTCCTTTTATTGGGAGTGTCACTTTGACAACTCCACTCAAGAAGATCGTTACACCAAATCCATGCAATTATTGAAGGTAGAGACATAAAGTCATTAAGTAATGTCCACTTCCACGTATTTATTCTCAAACTCATATAAATCTTTGCTTCTCAAACAATGGTTTGATGATAGCAAAATCACAAACTTAAATGACTCAAACCAAAGCTCAAATCGAATTTTCAAAAATGAACGACTCAAACGGTTTACTAGAATCCTTGATTCCAAAATAAAAGTCTAATTCACAAGTCATCATTCCTCAAGTAGAACTTAAGATCATTCAATCCAAAAATTCAAGCAAACATTTCCCAAAACAAACGTCTTTCTTTCATAACTCAAGCCTTTCTGTACTATTCAGGCAATCCTCAATTAGACATACAATCTTTCGCAACTGGTAACATAATCCATTATGTGAAACCATTTCTCTATGTCATAGTCAATCATCTAGAGTCTCATTGTAACAATTTTTAAAATTTGTTATAGGAAGTACCAGACCAAAGACATTTTCGTTGATCAGGCGAAGAGTCTACGTAATCTCTTTTTAATCAATCACATTACGGTTTTAATATAAAAATATGAGAACTCTATTGAGTTGACTACCCCTAACATACAAGATAATCCTTATAAGAAATTAACATTCAAAATCATAAAGTCGCAATAGCAAACATCAAACAAATAGTAGTCACAATCACATTCACATTTAAATTCTTGATTAAGGTTACAAATCCTCATAGTGTTCCCAACACATGTCCATTACCATTTTCGATTTCGATGTTCTCCAATTGTTCTTGTAACTCTTTCAATACTCTTGTAGGTACTCCAAGCTTTCCAAATAAGCAATCTATCATTCTTTACGAGCGAACTTCTCCATTTACTAGTGAAGCCTTAAAGAAACAATTTCAACTTGTATAAGATATATATCACAAACTCAATTCCATCGTAATTCAGGATAGAGACAACATCACCAATAAAGTAAGCATACAACAAACAAACTGATGCAAATGAAACCAATAAAATTTCAACTTAAAGGTGCATGCAAAGCCATTCCAAGTGTGGTTTACGTCCTTAGATTGCTCCTCTTACATGAACATTCTCTTTGTCTCAACAATAAGTGTTTATCCTTGACCATCTTAATTAACCACTTACTTCTCCTTACCTTGAAATCGACTATCCATGGTTGTTCTTGCTCCATATGGGCACTTGCTTTCAAAATGTTCATTCTCCTTACAGTGGAAACATAATCTCTCTTTCTTGGTATTTCCAATCAACTTCTTTCCTTACATAAATCTAGGGGTGGACACGAGTCGGTTTGGGTCGAGTTTAGGCCTAAACTGCAGACTGAACCAATCCCTACTGTTTCCTATTTTCACAACCTAAACCAACCTAATTTGAAAGTTTGTATTAAGTAATTTATCTATCCAATTAACTTGATTAAAACCACTGTCAGTAAGCGGACCCTAATTTTTTATTTATATGATCACTCATGGACTAATCAAGCAGACAAAACTCTGACGACACAGTGGCTAAAATCTGAAGACACATATTGACTTGTAAATCAAAAATAACTTTTGTAAACAACACAAATCAAATACACCAAAGAATTAAGTGACAACCTTTGCACTCAAAGGATCCATCAGTGTAGGCATCCTAGTGCTATCAACAACTAAAGTGGTATGTGAGCAAATTTCCAGATTAATAATAAACAACACAATAGAAATAAACAACGAACAAGACACAAGATTGTTCACCTAGAAAAACCACTAACGATTAAAAAACTAGGGGTCTTTTTCAGCTGACCAAGCAATCCAATAGCAAGGGTTTCAATACAAGCAATCACACAACAAACTCAATTACTATAGTCCTAATATTAAGTGGCAGCTTCTTACCATTGTGCATCCTTGTGAAAATACCTTGAAGCTAGCAATCAATTATTCATGTCATTGACAGCTTCTCCTTGAGCTCTTCAATGCACGACACCGATCTAAACCAAGCAAGTGGATTCCAATGATAATGTTGTGAAATGATATGCAAATTTGGATTCTTTAAAAATTAGCCTTCTCAAGCAAAAGACATGAAAAGGCTAACGGAGAATCCTTAATCTAAAATCTAAAGTGATAGTGTTTATGAATATGTGAAAAGATTTAGAACAACACTCAAACCCATTCAGATTTTAGAGGGTGAAAAACAAGTTAAGAAAATCATTTAGTTTTTGAAAATCAAAAACATTTTCTTACTTGAAATGATGAGCATACACCCAAAAAGCCTAAGCTGGAACACAGCAAGAATACCCACAGAAAATATGCTCAACAATCAACAAAAAAAAAAAAAAAAAAAACTGGACCGATGCACCCATATACCCCGTACAACACACACGCACTCACTATGTCTGCCCGTGCCACGCGGAAGCCAGTCAATGGCTGTCCGCAAGAAACAAATAAAGGACATATTCCTTTTGTCCTAGAGAGGTATCATAGTACAGCTGAGAATAAGAATGTGGAGCTGTAAAATCATATATTTCTTTATTTTGTAAAATTCAAAAATGGGGAAGAAGATGAATAGTGCTGAGGTGTGTAAGTGAGTGGCATGAAAATGATGAGAAGCAAGATCTGATCTGATTGATTCAGTGAAGGAACCAATTCATGTGCTGTGCACATACATGTTTAGAAAAACATAAATTGGACCACCTTCACAAATTTTTGCCCATTTTGCCCCTAAACTCATTTCTCCAATTTTGGTCGGCCACCCCTCTCCGCCGTCGGCGCAACCCCACCCCCTCCCCTTCGCCGATCTACCCTACCCCTCTCTCTCTCTTCCCTCTCAATCTCCCCTCTCTCTGCCTCCCTCTCTCACCAGACCACCATGGGTGGCCAGTGCGACCCCATAGACCTCCAGATCGGGGGTCGCACCGACCACCCATGGTGATCCGGTGAGGGAGGGAGGCAGAGAGAGGGAAGAGAGAGAGAAGAGAGATCGGGGTGGGTGGGTCGCGCCGGCGATGGGTAAGGGTGGGGTCGCGCTGACGGTGGGGAGGGGGTGGGGTTGCGCTGGCGGCGGGGAGGGGTGGCCGGCCAAAATTGGAGAAATGAGTTTAGGGGCAAAATGGGCAAAAATTTGTGAGGGTGGTCAACTTTGTGGTTTTGAATGGTCTGAATAGCCCTCCTAATCAAAATGAAGAGAGAGAGGCAAAAGGATTTTGGCGAGTGGCTGTTCGCCTCCCATTAGGCTGGGCCTCTATTGATGGGCTGAAACTCATCTTCCTTCAATTTGGGCCGGCTAGTTGGGCTTCCATCTCCTCTCTTATTTGTTTTGGGCTTTTGATTCTTCATTTCTATAAAATCAAACAAAACTAATTAATAAAAAATGCTAATTTTAATTATAGCCTAAATAAATAAAAACAACCTAATAAAGTAAAAAAAATATGACAAAAACTAATAAAACCACAAATTAACTAAATAATAAAAATTAAAATTAAAACACTAAAAATGCTAGAAGACATTGATAAAAATGTAAGAATTTGAGGATAAAATATGTATATAAATTAAGCTCAACACTTGCACAGGTATGTCCTACTGAGTTGTTGTAATGACACATGTATCAGAAAGAATTAAAACTCGCACAAACCCTTTGGAAAAAGAATACAAATCTCTTAATGGCAGTGACATTTTGTTCCACGAATGGCAAGAATTTGTTGCTCACAAACATGAAGCATGGAATGGAAAGAAGGATGCTGGTTCGAAGCCAGTTAGATTGGGCAGTTCATCTCAAGGAAAAGGACTGGAAATGCATCATGGTATGGAGAACAGTGTTCCTAAAAGAGAATGCCATGACACTTTACCTCTGAAAGTTTGTATTAGATGACTAATCAAACAGACTTAAATCTAATGTCGCATACTGACAATTGTAAATCAAAATACAATTTTTGTAAACAACACAAATCAAACAAACCAAAGAAACAAGTGACAACCTATACACTCAGAGAACCCATCACAGTAGACATCCCAGTGTTATCCACAACTACAGTGGTGTGTGATTAACTAGACAGTTTCATATGACATATAACAATATCAAGTATATAAATTCAATGTAGATTTGTGTTTAAAAGTTGAGTGAGTCATTAAACATAACAACACAAAATGGAGACGAAGGCACACAAGATGTTCACCCAGAAAAACCACAATGGGGTAAAAACTGGGCGTCTTTTTCAGTTGACCAGGCAATCCACTATATAGGAAGTTCAATACAAAGGCATCATACAACACACAAGCTCAATCACTAAGTCCTAAACTAAGTGGCAACTTCTTACCCCTTTGTGCAATTTCCAAAAGCAAGGCAATCAGTCAATTATGAAGAATGCAGCTCAAACTCAAAGCTTATCAACCCATGATACCGATTCATACCAAGCACATCATATTCTTCAATGTATGATCATTAAATGCATATTTGGATTCTTTAAAAAATCAGTCTTCTCAAGCAAAGAACATGAAAATGCTAATGGAGAATCCTAGATCCTAGATCCAAAATCTAAATGATAATGTTTATGAATTTGTGAAAAGCTTTAGAATACACTCAAACACATTCAGATTTTAAAGGGTGAAAAATAAGTTAAGAAAATTGTTTTAGTTTGTCAAAATCAAAAGCATTTTCTTACTTGAAAAGATGAGCACACACACCCAAAAACCCAAGCACTCACGCAACAAGAATACTCGAAGATAAAATCACGTCACCAACGCAAGAACCAGACCAAAAACACCCAAATACTCACGACGCAAACACCCTCTGTCTGCTCGTGCCACATGGAAGCCAAACTATGGTTGTCCACAAGAGACAAATTGAAGACATATTCTTTTTATCCTATAAAGGAATTCTAGTACAGCTGTAGATAAGAATGTAGAGTTGTAAATCAATAAATTCTTCATTTCGCAAAATTCATAAAAGGAGAAGAAGATGAATAGTGCTGAGATGTGTGTGTGTGAGTTGACAAAACCGCCCCCGGATTCCACCCTAAAACCCGGAGAGGTCTTGTGGGATCCAAATAAAGGAAAATCCTACCGAAAATTCGGCAGAACCTCCCCTGAAAATGAACTAACCCAAAAATTTCAAAACTTGTAAAATCACTTCTAAAACATCAACCACCTCTACCACAACCAAAAATAAGATCTCAAGCCCACAACCAGTAATACAGATTTAATCAGAGCATATCTAATCAACTATACAATCATATCTCATTTTTATAATTTCAAGGGAAACCTTGAACCTATTACACCAATAAGCTGAAGATGAGAAACTTGAATGCCTCGACGTGGTACGGTCTGACCTCGGTGATCGCTACTACCTGGGGGGAACGTCAAAAACAAAAATTGAGAAAACTCTTATTGAGTGGACAAAATATAAAAACCAAGTATTTAAGTTATTCACTCTTCCAAATTCCTTTAAAATCAAAACTCATCTAAAACCTCACGTCACTCTTTGAAATCCCCCAGTTTTAAAACGCTTTCAGAACACGTTCAAAGTTACAATCATAATTCAATAAACCAAACCGAAGCACAAACTCTTTATCAAATAAAAATTCAAACATTAAAATTATGAGTAGCTTATAAATTTAAAATAAACGATCGCAATAAAACTGTATAATACATTTATAATAAAACACACCAAATCAGTTACCCGGAGAACCTGTCATACATGCGTAGAGCCGAGAATCTGTCATACGCATGCAGAGCCAGAAATTTCAGTCTTGCGTGCATGCAAAGCCACCCCCAAAGGGTCAAGCATCACGACACACGACCCAAAGCTTATGTGTGTGCCGTAATGGGTCCCAAAGACCTATCCAACCTGATAACCTGGAAGGGTACTGAAGATGGTGGTTTTGAAACCACTTTCCACAACCACATCATAAATATATAAAAATAAAACTCAAATCCTTTTGTATCCTTCCAAACTTTCTTTAACAAAACCAAATTCACAAATTCATGATACTTTGAATACGCAAAATCACATAATCCTTAGTTTCCACCACAATTTTCAAATAGAAATATTTAATTTTATTCGAAGCTTAAAATAAGATTTTTTGAATATAAATGAAATTCCTCAAATTTGTTTAAAACATGCTCTCCAATGGCAATAAATCAACATGATGAAGGTATTAGTCCAAATCAATTTCTTCAAGAAAATATGTAAAAGTTATTAGATCGTCATGCATAAACCATAAACATCGATTTAAACTTAGGAAAGAAGATTTTAAAAACCAAATTCTATCTCAAAATCCTTTAACTTAGGTTCAAACTCAATATAGTCAAGAAATCGAATTTAATTAACAAACGTATAAAACATTTCAGAAAAAATAAAAATCAATCCACTCACAGAGATAGCCCTAGTTTCGATCCTAAGCTGGATCGTCACGAGCCATGGTCGTCTCGCCTAAAATAAACAATTAAAGAAATACAATTAGTTCCAACTCAAGACACTTAAATGTAGACGTGTGCTCAACTTAACGTCACACCCGACTCTCGTTCTAACTCAACGGTTTACGACGTTCAAATTAAACTCACAAACAACTTCTCCAATACCCCAAAGCTTCTCGGCTCTAACCAACATCACCAACCATCCAAACAATTCCTAAACTTATGAGAAAATCCGCTCAAGACTTAATTCGGTCGAAAAGCTCGTTTTAGAGAAATTTGGTATCTACAAGGTCTCAATTTAGTCCCAAAACAACTTCGGTTTCTCCAATCACATTCAATATAGCCAAGATCAACAACTCACCCAACAATTGCTCAAAAATAATCTTTTATTCATAAATGGCAGTGGGGGTTCCTAGGGATGAAATTTATCCAAAACCATCACCAATACAACCATCAACCTAACTCCACTTCAGTATACACCCAAAATGAAAACATTGCAAAATACTCAGATACCAATAATACCTTTCTCGCGTCCTATAACCACCGTGACACGGCTTAAGGTTTCGTTAATCGATTGGCCACGAATTGTTGTCCTTAGGATATGCATAATCTGTCCATAAAAACAATGCATTATAATCTAATTCCAAAGTTCTCAAATAGTATTAATTTGGTCGTTAATCAAATGATTTGGGTGATAATCACCACACACGGTGCCTGCCCCGCTCTAACTAACACACCAAAACTCACCCAAAACACAACGGAGTCTGGAATTAGCCTCGGGAAGTCTCGGGAAGACTGATTGGCGCGAAAACTATTCAACCCGCCATCACGAGTGGCGGAAATCGGAGGTGGCAGCGGCGGCATGACCTGGAAATTACCCAATTTCAACTCCAATTAATTCTAATTGCACAAAGAATCCTTCAATTGCACAAAAACATCTCAATTTTATCTCCAATTTAAGAAATTCAAAAAAAATAACAAAAACCCTAAAATCAAATTTTCAATTTCTCAGAATTGGACAAACACACCTTAGGGGAAAGATAGCCCATACCTAGAGGATCAATTTTTGTAACTGGGTCGATGGCTAAATCTCGTCGGAAACGCCAGAATCGACGGCGGAAGCCGGCGGCTGCATTGGACTTCCCGAGCTCATTACTCTGTCGTGGAGCATCATCGAAGAAGGAGGACACCACTGCTGAACTCGTCATGGTGAGATGAACAAGACCCAGTGGGTTGACCACCCAAATCTCGCCGGAACAGTCAGATTGATGGTGAGGCTCAAATCAGGTCCAGGCTGGGTTTCGGCTTTTCTGGGTTGAACAGAGACTAGGGGTAGAGGGAGGAGAGGGTGGCGATGGCGGGGAGCCACAGCCCAACACCAGCCGCAGCCGAACGCGCCCTCACGCGCTGGTGGCAGGGTGATGAGAAAGGGAGACGAGAGAGAGAGAGTAAGAAAATCTGATTTTTGGGTATTAAAAACCCACTTTTGTAAATTTACAAATTGCCCATCTCTTCAAACGCCTATAACTATCAAATCATAACTCCGATTGACGCGTGCTTCGTGTCTTTTAACTCGTGGACTGGAGACCTATTCAACAGGCCCAAGGTCAAAATCAAAAACCCATTTATTCTAAAAGTCAACTTTCAGGTCAAGCCCAATTTAAAACAAAAATTAAAAATTAAATCAAGACCATTTTTATTTTCCAAATAAATCCCAAAATCTTTAAAATATTTTTCAAAATAAATCTTGAAAAAAAAAAAAAAACGGGACTTCACAATTCAACATCCTTTTAAAAAATCTCTTAAAACCATAGTTAAATAAAAATTTAAATTTCTAGTGGAATTTGGTTCGGGTCGTTACTGTGTGAGTGCGTGAAGACTAGCTGAAAATGTAAAAACCCATGACTTGTACATATTAAATAAGTGAAAAACCAGTTCATGTGCTGTGCACATGCTTGTTTAACAAAATGAGAAATGGGCTTTAATTGGAATTAGATTTAAGAGCCAAATCATGAAATGGGCTACTGAACTATTAACAATTATTCAAATAGTAAAACTGCATGTGCAGTGCACGTGTGAAGAAAATTGTTCTTATGATCAGTGAGTGACTAGTCAAATAGACACAAAACTGTTTTTCGTGAAATGCATGAAGTGCATTATACCTTAGAGTCTTTTGCTTTGCAACTTCTTTCTTGATTTCTTCAGCACAAGTGTTCTTAACCTTAATTCTAGCCTAGAACTTGTGAGAGAATGATTAAAAAATAAATACAATGATTTTGACAAGGAAAAAGCCAATTAAGAATCCTAGAAACTAACAACCTCATTTTCTTATTCTGCTTCTAAATGGGAAGGTGGGGTTTGAAGAGACATCAAATATAAATTTTCATAGTTAATGAGCTTTAAGAACTATTTGGTATGCAATTTCAGACTTCAATTTTAATTTTTTTTTTGCACTGAGTTTGTACTTTCTCAGTTAGATTTGTAGTTTCAATACAAATTGTATTCTAAATATGAGAATATTATTCTTCGTTTTATTTAAAATTAGTTGATTTCAAGTATTGAGCACATTAACAAAAGTGATTGTGTTTGTTGAGCATGCAATATTATAATTAAAGTGGTTCATAACTTTATATTTATCATATGTGTTTTCTAAATACATTTGTTTCTTACAATCTTCTGTAAGGAGTTGATAGAGTTTTTCTTCTCTTTTTATTGGTTTATTTTTCTTGATGATGTTTCCGGTTTCATCAAAACATAAAGGAAGTAACTATACAATGGGATTTCACAAAATAATATATCTGACAAATTATTCCCCATTATGCACATGCCAAGAGTTAGAAGAAGAATGATCACTTTGATTGATGTGTAAATAAGTTACAATTTGTATTGCAAAAAGGTAGTGTTGGTATCAATACAAAAAGCTTTTTTACATTTCACCCTAGAATTTGCACCATTTTGCATTTTACCACCTAAAAAAAATTGTGACAATGTACTACTACTACCTGAGTGGGTTTCTGTCAAAATGTCTGTTAAAAACATCCACATGCCATGCACGTGCCCCCCTTTAAAGGGTTTTTTCATCCTTTTATGCCCAAACGAAATATGAAATGAGTTTGGATTGATTTCTTTATTCAATACTTGCTTTTCCAGAGCTTTCTAGAGAATCCCAACGATTCTCTTAAGGGTTTTAAAGGAATCACAACTTTTACTGGGATTTAGCTAAAAAATTCATGAATTATTGGTGCGATTTGGGTGGATTTGGTGTCTTTCTGTAGATGGAGAACAAACTCTGTGAGACTCGGAAATTTTCAAATTTATTTTGTGATTTTTCCTTATTTTCAAAAAAATTTTATAGAATTTATTTGTTAGAAAATCTAATTTTTTTTACTTTGAGCTTTAAATTGTTTGACTAATTTTGACTAGGGTTTTGACCCAAGTTAGAACTTTAAAGGGTATTACTTTTACTAACGAACCCAACGGAGCAAGTCTCGTATTATTCCGAGTCCGAGAGATTATTTTATGAATTTTCCAAATTTTCTTTCTATTTAAAGTATTTTATCTTAGTTTGTGGAGCTTGAAATTTTTGAAATTTTTTTAAAGGGTAAATTCATAATTTGACCTCATAGTTAATTAGTACTAGTCGATACGAGTCCGTAGCATTTTTCGGGGTATTTTTCTGAGTCCCGAACTATTTTTAATTAATTTTTGAAGTTGGGAAATATATAAAAAAATAAAATAAAATAGGAAATCACCAGATCGCGCCACGTGGCACGCTCTGGAGCGTCCATCGCTGCATGGCAGCAAGATTTGATGGCTGCATGTGCAGGCAAGTGTTAGTGCACATGCCACGTGTCACTTCCTCATTGGCCCATTTTGTGACGGTTGACTTGAGTCAACTCGGTCAACTCGGTCAACTCGGATGAGTTAATTGAGTTGACTCACTCTCTCTCCCGTATAAATAGTGCCGCACCTTCAGCTGATCCCTCACAAATTCAGCCACACACTTCCCAAGAGAGAGCTTCTCTCTCCTCTCTCCTCTCTCCTCTCTCCTCTCTCCTCCTTTCTCTCTCTTCTTCAATCTTGTTTTAAGTTTATCTTGAGTTTTGGAGCTCCGATCAACGATCCGATTTTGCCTACGCGATCGTGGCGATGAGCTCTTCAATTCTAGTAGTGTGAAGTCTATGTTTTGGTGAAGTTTTAAAAAAAATTATCTCTGAGCTGCATAGGTAATTTTTTGATCCCCGTCGAACTTCTGCCAAAATTTTGATAAATCTCTTGTTCATTAAGCTCTTTTAATCTTGTTACTTAGCAAGTCTAGTAGTACCGAGACTCTGCCCATGGGAAGTCTTGAACAGGTATACCCTCAACCCAGCTTATTTAATCTGCTGTTATTTAAGTTGTGGTTATAGACGGAACATTGTTTAACTGTTGTTATCAAATGAACTTAATAAATATTGAGGCCATATCAGTGGTAACCAAATAACGTGATGACTAAGGTCAGTCTATGAGCATACAAGCGTTGGGTACTGACCCAGAGCTTCCTCAGTTTCCCCATGCACTGAACTGGTCACGTTGTAGGTTCATATCTGATCAACCTACTCGACAATAAATTAAAATAGATATAGAAACCACACGGTCTGACATGACTGTTTGCCTCGGGATGCAAGGTCATATCGGACTAAGAATTCAGAGAAGCCTAGCAGTTACGCTAGTGCCAAACCTCTGAATTATACCTGGTCTTAATAGACAAGGTCATCAATTTACGTGAAGACCGTTTTTAACACCAGTTGTTGTCAAACTAGGAACTCCAGTTACCCAAAAGAGATCGTTGCGACGTGGCAAATTGTGATTTGTACTCGAGAATAGGCAAAAGCTTTGGACGCTAGGTAGGGGGACAACACACTCTGACTAGTGGATTTCCTGCATGTACTATATAATAAATACTGTGTGATAAAGATGCATGTTTTTTATTGGCATATCTGCTTGGTTTTATGATGATGAGAATGATGACTGTTATGCATATTCTCGTGAGATTGTTATTGTGTTTGACTTGAGAGTGAAAGGTCCCTTACGGTAGACCCTGGGTTTCGATTCCCAAAACCTCATGAGGGGTTGTACGGACGGACTGGTCGATTGTCCTTCTTGGGAGGCCAATCTAGGCGGTATAACCATGAAATGGCCAGTTTCGCTACCCTGTCCCGGTCAAATGACTACAGGACTTTGTTATGTTTTTGTGAGAGGGTAGTTAGCCCTAACGGCTGGTCAACAGGTATAATTCTGAACTTGGGCCCGGGAAACTGTATTTTGAAAACTGTATAAGCATGTTACTAGTTTTACAAAGCTTGACAACTGGTTTGTGTTGTGCATTTGATTTTAAATTATCTCAAACTATTTTTCAAACCTAGCAGGGAGTTCCCTGAAGGGAAGCAATGAACGTATGTGATGCTAACCCCTACATTGTTGTTTTTCTCCCTCTCAGGTGTTGCGCGTGTGGACTTTGACGGCCTCGATTAAGAGGGTGGTGGTGCGGTCTCGAGCTTGTCAACTCTTGTGTTCCTGTTTAGTCAGTATATTTCCTTGGGCAGGTGTTTGGTGACCTTTTACTATCTTTATATACCCTTGGTCATACTTGTATATACACTGAGTCCTTGGGTTGTCTACTTTTAAATTATCGAGTTTATATAAATAGTTTCTTTGAAGTTACTCTAAACAATAGTAGCTCCGAGGGTTGGTTTAATTATGAATTAATTATTTCTATATTTCTGAATAAATTTTCCGCTGCAAAGTCAAGCACTCTGATCCAACCCATTTTACTAAACCAAAATGCTTAACCTATTTTGTGGATATTTGGGATTATAACTTCGGAGGATTGGTTGTTGTAGTCTCAGGTATTCTCAAGATAGGTGCCTCTGTTACGTTCCGGGGTTTTGGGGCGTGACAGTTAAAATGGTATCAGAGCAGTTTTCCTGAAAATGTTTTCAAAATAGAGTCTTCTGAAATTCTTTGTTCTTCCAAGAGTCTTGTTCGAAATTCTCTTGTTTATCATCCTTTTCTTCTATTCTTGAAAGTCATTGTTAAGTCTGCCCATTTTTCTTTAAGTCTGTTAGTTCTGTTGACAAGATGCCGCCCCGACGTCAAAACCGCGCTCAGCCACCAAACCAAATGAACGCACAGCAGTTTGCCGAAGTTTTCCAAGCTGTTATGGGTAACTTTGCCCAAAATCATCAAACTGAAGTTGAGCGCCAAGAACAGCGCCGTGGTCATTTCTTTGACCGATTTCTTAAGAGAAAGCCCATGAATTTTATGGTGATTCTAAAAAAGATAAAGCTGAGGTCTGGATTAAACATATCCTGAAAAAGTTGGAAGGAATCAATGCTCCGCCAGAATACCGAGTCTGGTTGGCAACTTATGTTCTCGAAGGAGAAGCAGATCGTTGGTGGGATTAAGTCCACGACCGAGAGCCGGAATCCGATTTCCAGAAACTCAACCACTCCAACAATCACCACGTCAAACTAACCAAGGTTGTCCAGAACGTGGGGGAGGAGGCCGAGCTAAAGTGTTCGCTGTAAGAGTCCATTGAGATGATGACGATGCTGAACCCGATGGTATCTTACTTACCTTAACTATTTTACTTAAAAACAAAACAAAACAAAACAAAAAACAAAAACTAGACTTTGAATTTTAAGGTTTTTGAACTTACTAACTCTTAGAACCGGTTTAGAAGAACGTGTTCGACAAAGCGGAGAACGATGCAAGGTCAACGGATAACATTGGGCGAACGACTGTTGTGAGGAGAAATTATCTCTAGTATCAGTTATAGTTAAGATCAATGGAGGTCTCCGTTTTCGCTTTAGTTTACGGGTTTGGTTATCAGGAGGAACCTCGACATTACTATATCGTTAGATCAACGGAAGTGTCTTTGGGGACTGATATCAACCGTAGCTTGTTTTTATCTTTTTAAAAATGAGTCTCCAGTATTTTGACTTGATCAATAGAGGTATTTTTCTCGAGAGTATTGTTATGCATGCTTTGTCACTCAAGTAAAGTTGTATTATGATTGATTGAGAACGTAAGGGGGAAAACGTTGTACAGGAACTGGAGTCCACGTACCCACTTTTGGTTCGAGCACCCTTGGTAATCTCGAGGACGAGATTTTTTCTAAGTAGGGGAGGATGTGAGATCCGGAAATTTTCAAATTTATTTTGTGATTTTTCCTTATTTTCAAAAAAATTTTATAGAATTTATTTGTTAGAAAATCTACTTTTTTTCGCCTTAAGCTTTAAATTTTTTGACCAATTTTGACTAGGGTTTTGACCCAAGTTAGAACTTTTACTCACGAACCTAACGGAGCAAGTCTCGTATTATTCCGAGTCCGGGAGATTATTTTATGAATTTTTCAAATTTTCTTTTTCCTTAAAGCATTTTATCTTAGTTTGTGCAGCTTGAAATTTTCAAAATTTTTCTAAAGGGTAAATTGGTAATTTGACCTCATATTTAATTAGTACTAGTCGATACAAGTCCGTAGTATTTTTCGGAGTATTTTTCTGAGTCCCGAGCTATTTTTAATTAATTTTTTAAGTTGGGGAATATATGAAAAAGAAAAATAAAATAGGAAATCACCAGATCGCGCCACGTGGCACGATCTGGAGCGTCCATCGCTGCATGTTAGCAAGATCTGATGGCTGCATGTGCAGGCAAGTGTTAGTGCACATGCCACGTGTCACTTCCTCATTGGCCCATTTTGTGACGGTTGACTTGAGTCAACCTGGTCAACTCGGATGAGTCAACTGAGTTGACTCACTCTCTCTCCCCTATAAATAGTGCCGCACCTTCAGCTGATCCCTCACAAATTCAGCCACACGCTTCCCAAGAGAGAGCTTCTCTCTCCTCTCCTCATTTCTCTCTTCTTCAATCTTATTTTGAGTTTATCTTAAGTTCTGGAGCTCCGATTGATGATCCGATTTTGCCTAAGCGATCGTAGCGACAAGCTCTTCAATTCTAGTAGTGTGAAGTCTATGTTTTGGTGAAGTTTAAAAAAAAATATCATTTTTGAGCTTCATAGGTAATTTCTTGATCCCTGTCGAACTTCTGCCAAAATTTTGATAAATCTCTTGTTCATTAAGCTCTTTTAATCTTGTTACTTAGCAAGTCTAGTAGTACCGAGACTCTGCTCGTGGGAAGTTTTGAACAGGTATACCCTCAACCCAGCTTATTTAATCTGCTGTTATTTAAGTTGTGGTTATAGACGGAACGCTGTTTAACTGTTGTTATCAAATGAACTTAATAGTTTAACTTAATAAATTGTTATATGAATTAATTATTTCTATATTTCTGAATAAATTTTTCGCTGCAAAGTCAAGCACTCTGATCCAACCCATTTTACTAAACCAAAAGGCTTAACCTATTTTGTGGATATTTGGGATTATAACACNTCTGCTGTTATGTTGTGGTTATAGACGGAACGCTGTTTAACTGTTGTTATCAAATGAACTTAATAGTTTAACTTAATAAATTGTTATATGAATGAATTATTTCTATATTTCTGAATAAATTTTTCGCTGCAAAGTCAAGCACTCTGATCCAACCCATTTTACTAAACCAAAAGGCTTAACCTATTTTGTGGATATTTGGGATTATAACACCGGAGGATTGGTTGTTATAGTCTAAGGTATTCTCAAGATAGGTGCCTCTGTTACGTTCCCGGATTTCGGGGCGTGACAAACTCAGATATGATGGGTACCCTCCACACTAGCATAAGTTGATGTTGATCTCTTTTACTATTAAAAAACGATTTAACGCATACACAATAAAAAAAACCAATTGACACGCGCTAGTTAATAAAAATTAGAGGACGCTATATATAACTCGCTAATGTGAGAGGATATATTTTGCTATTACATTCAATATTTGTCATTTTTTACTTACCAATTAGATTAAAAAAAATACAAATTCAACATAAGCACAATAGAAATAACCTATTAGACATACGCAGAAGAATAATAAATGCAAATGAAATTATTTGAAGAAAAATAAGACATAGGAAATGTGAAATTATTTGGAAAATTTTTAGACACACAGTGTGCGCTTTGCACGATATGAAGAGCCAATTCGCACTCGCGTTAGAAAAAGCCTACAAACCAATTATTATAAAACAGTCTATTAAATATATTACGCTTTTCAAAATATCAGTGTATGCGTAATAGAGTGAGCCGCTTCCGCGAGTGCGGAGAGGCTAGTATTGTTTATAAGTTAAATGATAATATAATTGGATGAAGTTTATTATTTATGATTTTTTGCTTTTAATTTTCGATGGCAAAAAGTAATAACAAGAAAATTCAAGGGGCATTTAAGACTATTCTTGTCCAAAACGAGCTATTTCCGAAAAATTTATTCCTGGGTGCTAAAGTTGTAAACGAAACATGTAAAGTTGCTAGGAGTTTATTTCCCAAAATTTAATTTACAAAAACAAATAACTAGATTGACATGTACTACAAGGTGTTAAATTTCAAAATTTTCGGCGAAATTTCACGTAAAATTTCGATTTTGTGGGGTGTCGAAATCGAAACCTATATTGATAAATTTTTTAGATAATTTCGGTGAAATTTTCGCCGGTGATCTAGTTTTGGATTTCTGGGTTTTTGGAGAGGAGGCTAGGTTTTGGGAGAAAAATGGGGCAGCGGTAGAGGGAGATTGAGGGAGAAAGAGGAGGGGGCGGCAGGGGGAGATCGAGGGGAAAGAAGGGGCGACAGGGGGGAGACGACAGGGGAGCGGCAGGGGGGCGACAGGGGTGGCGACGGCAGGGGGAGATGAGGGAGAAAGTGGTGAGGGTGGGTTGGTGATGGATTGGAGAGAGAGAGAGAGAGAGAGAGAGAGAGAGAGAGAGAGAGAGAGAGAGAGAGAGGACTGCCCCTAGATTCTACCCTGAAATCTCATAGAGGTCCTGTGGGAATCCAAAATCAAGGAAAATCATATCGAAAGTTCAACAGAACTTCCCCTAAAAATAGACTAACTCAAAATTTATAAACCTGTAAAAACACTTCTAGATTTCTTCAGCCACCTCTACCACAAGAAAAAACGATTCTCAAACTCACTCACAAAACCAAAACCAAATAGTTCTTATTCACCAAAGCACATGATAATTAGAGCATAACTAAACTCCATTTACAAAATAAAAGTTAATTCTACAACTTAAGGGAAATGACGCTGAAGAGCTGAAAGTCCTGCCTCGACGTGGTACGGCCCAATCTCAGCGATCTATAACACCTGAGGGCAAAATGTTATAAACAAAATACAGAAAACATGAGATAACTCTCAGTAAGTGGATAAAATAAAGAAACAAAACATTAAGTTATTCATCTTTTCAAATTTCTTTACAAATCAAATCTTCACTAAGACCTCGCATCACTCTTTGAAATCCCCCAGTTTTAAAATCACAAAGTTTATTCAAACTTAAGAAAATCCAATAAAACAATCTATATTTTCTCAAGATAACAATTTTCTAAAATAAAAGAATCATAAAAGCATCGTAACAGTAATCTTGATTAAATTCAAAAAAATACCTCACCAAAAACATATTTAATAATTTCTGAAGATAACCATTTAATTTTCCACTATGCTATATACCCTGAATAACCTGGCCATACACACACGTGAAGTAAAATTCAACATGTGCAGGCAATATCCTGGCCATACACACGCGTGGAGTAAAATCCAACACGTGTAGGCAATCCTGGTCGTACGTGCACGCAGAGTAGCCCCCAAAGGGCGAAGCATTCTGACACACGGCCCGAAGCCTATTTGTGTGCCGTGATGGGTCCCAAAGACCTATCCAAATCTGATAACCTGGAGGGTACTGTAAGGGTGGTTTGAAAACCATTTTTCCATAACCCAAATAATAGATCCTTTTTCCATAAAAAATAAATATTATTGTACTTTCCCAAAAGAAATTTTAAATCCATAAGCCAACATACGAAATTCGAATCAAATTTAATATACAGAGATCAAAATAATACTTTTCGACCAAACTGAAATATTAAATGAACCTTGTAAATAAAATGAGAAACCAAATTTCCTTTCCCAAAGCCCAACAACTCATTAAAACTAACATGTAAATATATGGTTTTAAAAAACTTATTTATGAACACATTTGAAATTCGAAAATCATCGCCATTGATCAAATCCCAAATCAATTCAAGATATTTTGCATAATAGAATTAATTTATACGATGTGAAAACAATTCGGAAAACAAAAGTCCACTCACAGTATTTGCCGAGCTACGCTTAACCCCTTTTTCGGAACACGTTTCTAAATCACAAACCCTCACTTGTTCGCCACTAACAGTAAATCAAGAGATGAAGCTTCATCAACCAAGTAATTATCTAAACCACCTTGTTAATTCGATTCCAAGTTCGGCAACTGACCAATTACATAATCGAGCTTCCCAAACATCCTTTCTCACGTCTGATAACCACCATGACACGGCTTAAGGTTTCCTTAATAGATCGGCCACGAATTGTTGTCCTTAGGATATGCATAATCCAAAACACAACGGAGTCTGGATTTGTCTCTGAGAGTCCTAGGGAGGCTGAATAGCAAGAGGATCCACTCAACCCGCCACCACGAGTGGCAAAGCTAGTGGTGGCAGCGGTGGCAGCGGTGGCATGACCTAGAATTCATCCAACAATAGCTCCAACTTAATTGCACACAAGATTCTTCAATTGCACAAAAACAATTCAAATTCAACTCAATTTCGAAAAATCAAAGATAAATTCGAAATTGTTGAACTCTTAAATTCGATTTCCAAATTTCTCAAAATTGGACAACCACACCTTAGGGGAAAGATAGCCCATACCTAGAGGATCAATTTTGGTAACTGGGTCGACGACCAAATCTCGCCAGAAACGCCGGAATTGACAGCGGAAGTCAGCGGCTGAGTTGGACTTCTTGAGCTCATTGCTCCGTCGTGGAGCATCATCGGAGCAGAAGGACACCACGGCTGAACTTGCCGTGGTGAGACGAACAAGACCTAGTGGGTTCGGCGGCGCGTCCGACCATGGCTGGCAACGGGACCGGCCTAGATCTCCTCGTCGTTCTTCCTTCTTCCTCCCCCTGGTGGCGGCGCAACCCATAAACGTCCCCCGACTCGCGAACCAGCTGAGGCCGATCATTAGAGCTCCGGCGGCGATCTCACTTTTTCGGCGACAACGCGACCTCCCATCACCTGGGTTGTCTTCCTCTTGTCACGGCGAGTCTGCCCATGTGCTTCCCTGACTCCGACGACCCTGCACTGTCGCGAATCGAAGATTTTGGGCCGCGGCTGCTCCGACAGATTTCTATGATTCCGGCGACATTTGGCGTCGACCCAGGTATCAAAATCGATCCTCTTGACCTCATCTCGCTATTGGTTTCCTCGGTTTGAGCTGAAAGTGATTATTTGAAAAACCTAGGTTTGGGCACCCTCGGCCAGCGTGGATTCTGCCTTGTGCAGCGGTGACGACGACTCAAACTCTGTGTATTTGGCCTCTTCCCTGCCACTTGAACCTATTGAGGTGAAATTTTAGTTCGAGTGTGCGTTGTTATGTTTTCTGTGAATTGGGCAGCCACCGTGCGTGGTGATTATCGCCCGTTTCGGTCGTTTAAACGGCCATTGTGAATTCTATGTGTATTTGATTTGGTTGTCTGGTCTTAACAGGTACACGGGCTCGAGAAATTTCATTCTTGATGTCGTTATGTTGTCGGATTTGATATCCGAGTAAAGGAGCCAAGAAGGGCATTTCGGTCTTTTCGCGTGGTTAGACAGTGAGTAAAATTAGTTAACTTAATTGTTTACTTTGCCTGCGTGTATGCTTTTGTTTGGTAGGACTTGGTAAAGTTTAGGCTTGAATCTTGAGGATGGAATTAAGGATGATTATGTATTGAGGTTATTAATTAAGATGAGAATGATTTGAGGTTGAGGTTAATAGTTGGCGATTAGGCAATTGATTTACAGAATTATTATTATTATTTTTTGTGGGATTATGGTGTGAATTTAAAGAATTATGATTATCTTGATGCTTGGATAATTGTTGTTGAAATTGTGATGTGATTGAGTAATAATGTATATTCTTGTGAATTATTTTGAGTTGGGAATTGAGAATATTATTGAGGATAATTATTATTAAGTCATTTCACTCATACGAGCTCTAATGAGCTTACCGGGTTGTTTGTTTGAATGACCCGGTGTACCATGAATATGGTGCAGTGTGAATGTTGGTGTTTTGCAGGTTTAGCAGGTTGAGGAGGCAGTGAGGAGAAGTTGATTTATGTGATTATTTTTATACAGTGATTTTATATAAATATTTTTGGGCTCACATTCTGATTTATTAAACGTATTTATTTACTTACGTTGTTGTGCATGGCTCAAAAGAAAGAAAAAACAAATTTAAAAGTTTGATGTTCATTATTTTTATGGACCCGATGTTTGGGGCGTTACAGGAAGCGTCTGGATTATGGCTGGAGAAGGCGTTGGTGGATCTATGCCAGAAGATGGAAACGGGTTTGGTTTTGGATCCTTGAGACGCCAAAGAGTACCTTGACGTAAAGTCTTTCTCTTCTACTTAAACTTTGTCCTTCTTCCTTTTTCTCCTACAAATTTGTATAAATTATTAGAATCAGTTTACCTGAAACACAGTAATCATGGTTATATTACCCTTCATTTTTTTTAATGATGACCCAGTTCCTTGATTATTGCATATTGGGTTTGATAGGCACCAATGGGGTTCTAATGAAGAAGTGTGTTCACTGTTTTTTGGGCAATTTAAATATTAATGCCGGTTGATAATTGGAGTATACCAAAAGAATGGCACACAATTTGCTCCAGACCAATTGGTTTTATTTCCTTTTGTTTTATTGGGTTCTTGTTTTGGACTAGATTGTAGATAAGTATTAGTGTATAAGCTTTCATCTATTTGAGGGTGTGTGAAGTTTAGTGTAATGAGCTTGGACATGTCTAAGAGAGGCCACTTTGGACCTTCAAACGAGCTAGAAACACAGTGGAGCTGGAGACTCGGGGGAAAAGAAAGGAAAGGGAAGGAAAGAAAGAAAAAGAAAAAAGAAA
>QANW01007049.1:358965-397319 GCA_003254865.1 Dryas drummondii
AAAAAAATAATAATAGTCAAATTCTTGAATTTTCATTTTCTAAAATTCATTTCCACACAACTAAGCTTTAGAACCACAACCAAATATCTAAGTTAGTTAAAATAAATTTAAAGAAATTTCTAATTCCTTTAAACAAACCTTAAAACAAATTTGAAAATTTTAAGTAACAAAATTACCATAAGCCAAAATTTGGGTTATTACACTTAGTGAAGACAAAGCTTGGTTAAGTAAAAGACACGGGAAAAAAGGAAGGAAAGATAAAAAATAAAAAAAAAACTGAAGAGAGAAACACGGGGAAAAAAAGTAAAGGAAGAAAAAAAAAAATGAGGGAGGGTTTGGGGCCTTTGGGCAATTGGAAAGAAGAAAAAAAATTTGAGATTTCTTTTAGTTATTTTAAATCTTAAACTTTAATACATTTCTATATAAAAAAATAATTAAAAGTATCCTAAAGGGCTTAAAACCTAATATCCTAAAAAATATAGAGTATATAGGGTTTAATGTATAGATTATAGAGGTATAAAGATATTAGGATATAATGAATATATAAAGTATTAGAGTTTAGATTTTAGTGTATAATTAAATTATAACGTATAAATAATATACTAATTTTGTTTATTCATTATACTAACTTTATTTAACAGTATTTATTTCAGCGCGCATTATATTTATCTTATATCACATGAAACCTATTATATAATTTGATTTTTTCAATGTTTTTTATCAATTTAGTAGATAATATGTTAAATAAACATATAAAAAAGTTTCATTCAAAATTTCCGTATTTTGATAGTAATTTCCGTCATTTCCATCTAATTTCTGTCGAAATTTAAAAATCTTCGAAATTTTCGTCGAAATTTCCATCGAAACCCAAAATTTTATTTCTTGCATGTACAAGACCTTTCTTCCTTTCACGAATGAAGGGAAAATACGGAGTAAATTAAAGAAGGGAATTATTGAGATTTTTATATGCCATAGGGAATTATTGAGATTTTTATATGCCCACAATGGAACACAAGCGCCACGAGAAATCGTAAGCTCAGTTCTCTCGAGGCAAATCATGTTCAAGCGGATTTAAGACCCGTTTGACACTACTTTTAAAATTGCAAAAAGCACTTTCAAATTAATAAAACCGTTTTGGTAGCATTGGGCTAGCAGGCCCAATGTCAAATCTGAACTCAAATGTTCATGCCAAATGTGAACTATAATCTGAAAAACATGTTCTCTTGGTAGAGTGTTTTACAGGTATGATCTGTTAAATACTCGATGAGCATCTAATCAGATTCAATCTAAAGCTTAATAGATGTACAAAAAACGGTGATAAATTTGTGACAAAAAAAGAAAAAGAAAAACTATCATTCAATACATGAGAGAGAGAGAGAGAGCGAAGAATGTAAGAGCATTAGTTTTAAAAAGCTTGAATTTTGGAAGCTTCATGGCTTTACCAATCAGTTTTCAATTCCAAATTTTTCTCTGATCCTATAATATTCGAGATCAAATATCAAACCACCACCAACAAAATTATAAACAAAAAAGAAAAGAAAACTAGAGATGAAGAGAAGTAAAATGAACGAAAATTACATAACTTGAAAGTGGATTTAATAGAAGACAATGGAAACAGAGAGAGAGAGAGAGAGAGCGAGAGAGAGAGAGAGAGAGAGAGAGAGAGAGAGAGAGAGAGAGAGAGAGAGAGAGAGAGAGAGAGAGAGAGAGAGAGAGAGAGAGAGAGAGAGAGAGAGAGAGAGAGAGAGAGAGGAATGTATGAGCATCAGTTTTAAAAAGCTCGAATTTTGGAATCTTCATGGCTTTTACCAATCAGTTTTCAATTCCAAATTTTTCTCATCATATGCTCTGATCCTCTAATATTTGAGATCAAATATCAAACCACCACCAACAAAATTATAAACAAAAAAGAAACGAAAACTAGAAAAATCGTAAAAGACAGAACAGACGAAGAGAAGTAAAATGAACAAAAAATACAGAACTTGAAAGTGGATTTAACAGAAGACAATGGAAACATACTATATAGCCCACACAGATACACACCAAAATTGACCCGCTACAAGACTGCAAACAGCATACAAATGTATTATCCAAAATACATAATGGGAAAACGATGAACTGCAAAACAGTAGTCAGAAGCATATTGCATCCAATCATTAGCCTACGTTAGATGGGAACCAGATTACAACTTACTCAAAGCAGCAAAACTTGCCACTTGAGTTTCATGGCTTTTACCAATCAGTTTTCAATTCCAAATTTTTCTCATCATATGCCCTGATCCTCTAATATTTGAGATAAAAAATCAAACCACCACCAACAAAATTATAAACAAAAAAGAAACGAAAACTAGAAAAATCGCAAAAGACAGAACGGACGAAGAGTAGTAAAATGAACGAAAAATACAGAACTTGAAAGTGGATTTCACAGAAGACAACGGAAACACAGAGAGAGAGAGAGAGAGAGAGAGAGAGAGAGAGGGAGAGGAATGTATGAGCATCAGTTTTAAAAAGCTCGAATTTTGGAAGCTTCATGGCTTTACCAATCAGTTTTCAATTCCAAATTTTACTCATCATATGCTCTGATCCTCTAATATTCGAGATCAAATATCAAACCACCACCAACAAAATTATAAACAAAAAAGAAAAGAAAACTAGAAAAATCGTAAAAGACAGAACAGACGAAGAGAAGTAAAATGAACAAAAAATACAGCACTTGAAAGTGGATTTAACAGAAGACAATGGAAACATACTATATAGCCCACACAGATACACACCAAAATTGACCCGCTACAAGACTGCAAACAGCATACAAATGTATTATCCAAAATACATAATGGGAAAACGATGAACTGCAAAACAGTAGTCAGAAGCATATTGCATCCAATCATTAGCCTACGTTAGATGGGAACCAGATTACAACTTACTCAAAGCAGCAAAACTTGCCACTTGAGTTTCATGGCTTTTACCAATCAGTTTTCAATTCNAGCATCAGTCCCCCTTTCTCCTGAATGAGCAGCCCTCAGTGAGCCTGGCACGTCCACCAGTGGGCTGGCACAACACCGTCTGGCAGTTCCCGCACACCACAACTGTTTGCGAGTGACTGAACACGGTGGTACTGCACACAAGAATTTTGTTGTGTTATCACCAAGCAATGAATAAATTTCCTCTGTTTTTTTCCTTTTCAAATCTAAAGCATATACCTAATACACATAGCTACTTCAATAAAACCATCACAGAGAGAGTAACTTACATGTTGAAGCATCCCTGACACTTCACATCCTGTACAAATTTAAAACAATCAAAATTAGCATTATCACCAATAAAATCAAGTTTAATTATAAAAAAAACAAAAAAATAGTTCTCCCACAAGTAAATGCATCAAATAATTAATTTACATACCATGAAGAAAGAGTTAGGGGACTGCACAAGCCTCTTGAGCTTGTGCTTCCTCTTCTCGAGCTCAGCTGGTGGGTGAAGCAAATCGATATCGTTCTGAAGCACCTGTTTACAACCAGCAACAAACATTTCTTACAAAGAAAACAATCTGCTGACATACTAATTATCTGTTTTTCAATAAAATGATTCAATTAAAATCGCATCAATTTCCAGTTTCTGGGACAGCAAATGGTGCTTATAAACAGAAAAAAAAAAAAAGTGATTCAGATCATAACAGAGAAAGGTCAGTTAGACTCACCATCTTGATTTATAAACGAAGACTGTAGAGACCAACGGCGACCACGGAAGACTCTCTGGAGAGCGAGAGAGCTTGCGACGATGGCTGGAGAGAGGGGCTTTAGGGTTTACAGTTAAGGGTGAATATAAACGAGTGGCAGAAAGATACTGACCATTGGATCCTTAGAAATTCAGATCCGCCTTTCACCCACATTAGGGGTATTCTCATCATTTTCATCTTACTTTTGTATTTTTTTTATTGGCCTCTACAATATTATTATTTTCAATTTTGCACCAAATCAGCCTTGTTTATAAATTTGTGACAGAAAAAAAAATTAGATAAAAAAAAAAAACAAAGAGAAAAACTAGAGGTTCAATACATGCAAGGAGAAAAATTTTGTTTTTTTGGATAGGGGAGATTTTATCAAAATACCATACAATTTTCGTTTAGATTTTGGAAAATTTTGTTGAAATTACAAAAATTTTCTGAAAACCTCTAAATTTCGACAAGAGTCGAAGACTAGAGGGAGAGAGGGGAGGAAGAGGCGAGCCGGCCTCGTCCTCGAAGGGCGACACAGACGACAGATCGCAGAGAGAGTCAGAGGAAGAGAGAGAAGAAATCTGGGAGAGAGAAAAGATCGGGGAGGAAGAAGGAGGAAGAGAAGGAGGATGGAGGAAGAGGGAGAAGAGAGAAGAGATGTGCCTGGAAGCTAGGTTCATGTCTTCGTGAAAGCTGGTGGACTGGGAGAGAGAAATGAGAGGGAAGAAGAGAGAGTCACGTGAGGAAAAGAAAAGAAAAAAAAAAGAAAGAAAGAAAAAGATAGGAAAAAGGGAAAAAGAGAAAAAAAGGATTTAGGGTTGATTGGTATCCCTTAAAAATGGGTTTAGGCTGAAATCACTTAAAATTCAAATAACTCACCAAAATTAACTTCGAAGTTCGAAAAACGTTCTGTAAAATTCTGTAAGCTCATCTCGATAAATCTTATTTTTCTACAACTTCAAATTCATTTATTGTCTTCCAAAATTCCTCAGAAAAATTCTAATATCTTCAAATTAACAAATAATTATCAATAAATCACTATTTACTTCAAAATAAATTATAAACCAACTTTTCGGGATCTCACAATCTATTTAGATTGTGTTTGGTTATTGGGTTAAGGGGTTTAGAAAATAAAAATATATGTCATTTTCTTATTTGTCCACATATGTTTTAAGGATAATTTGATTCATAATGATTAAATATCCCTTAAAAAGAAGTTATTTTTATGTAATTGTTAATTAGTGAACTATTTTTATTTAATAGTATTTGCTTCCAACACTTATTATATTCATCTTATTCAAGGAATGAAATTTTGCCGAAATTTTTGTTTTTTGGGAGTCTCGAAATTTTATAACATATCCAAGAATTTTTGAAATTTCGCGAAATTTCGAAGTTGCCACACGTGTATTTTGGTAAACTTTCTGTGAATTTCGATAAACCCATCAATTTTCAACATTTCCCAGCCCTCCCCAGTGACTTCTCTGCATTTCCCAGCCCCCCTCCCCCCCCCCGGGCGACTTCCCCCCGTAAGCCCAGAACAAAGATCGGCGGCGAAAGAGAATGAGGTGACAGAGATGCAAGAGAGAGAGAGGGGAGAGAGAAAACTTAGAAACAAAGATGAAAGAGAGAGAGAGAGAGGAGCGGCTGCACAAAGTTGAGAAAGAGAGAGAAAAGATATGTTTAGGACTTTAGGGTTTGGTTAACAACTTGAATATAATATAATATACTTTCTAGTTTTTTATTCAAGGCTTTAGCTTTTTATTTTTTGGGTCTGAAAGGCTTTAACACTCCACACTTCGACTTCAACACTCAACATGCCATTAACATATTGGGTATTACTTTTTTTTGTTTTGGCCATCAGCATATTGGGTATTACAAATTGGTGAGACTGTGGAAGTAATAGGTTTTATAATTTCTTAGAGTTTTAGAGTTTTAGGAATATCAAGTATAAAAAATTTAATAATAAAATATATATATATAAACTAAACAACTTGTTTGTGGATAAACCCACATCAACCTAACAGCCAATCAGGGCTGGACACGTAGCAGGTCAGACCCAACTTCAGTGTTTGACCTCCACATCATCACAGCTCGGCATTTTCTCGGCCAGATCAGATCGGTCTCTATGCTGAGTCCTTCATGCCCGGTCTGACCCGAACCGATGATCTTCCGAGGGATTGAATGGTCATCTTTCCACGGTCATTCCGGTTCGGCTCGGCTCGGCGCGGGAGGAACCTCGTTCCGAGTTCTGGCGTTAGCCGGTTACATCTTAGAAGGACCCCTATCTATTGGATCGGTCCGGTCAGGATTTCCGTGTCCGATCCGATCACACATGGGCTTCATGCATGCGCATAAGAGCATATGTTCGGGTCGGCACGGCTCTTCGCCACCATTCCAAGGAATATCACATTTTGGATGAACCGCCACACTTAAATGCGCCTGACAAAGGTTTTCTGACAAAAGAGACAATCCAGCCTACATTTATGACTACTAGGGGAGTTCACATGAACCTTCCATCCTTGCATTAAATGGAGCATTCAATGTGGCATTGAATGCTGAGGAGATGAGTAGCTGTGTATGCCACTAGTCCTGACCAAACGCGTGGGTCTCTGGCAACCATTCATTCACATGCAGGTAATTTACTCATTACATCTTCCTTTGCCTATATAAACCAACATATGTGCACAAACTGAGAGGGCAGTCAAAATTGATTTTATCCACCCAGCCATCACAAAGCAAACACTTGCACAAACTTTGGCTCACCGAAAATATACCCAATTTGCTGAGAATAACCCAGAACATTTGCCTTGTTCTTCCCATTCTCCCAAGTTCATCATTTGTTCTTCCTCACTTCCATGCAAACATCATCAAACACATATTAATGACTTCATCATCGGAGTGTGTTTGGCTGGTACCACACCGGTCCATCTCCTTTGATGTTGTGCTTGTCCACAGGAAGATCACACGTCATCATTCAGCAAGACTTCGGATCAGCCAGGTCACTATCTAAGTTGTTGCATCTGCCTTACGGGAATTTGCATCAACAGATTGGCGCCGTCTGTGGGAATAAAGTCTTCAGCCGTTGTGTTCATCTTCACAAGTGCTAAGCTCTTCCTTCACACAAATCAGCATGACTACCATCTTTCGTGACAACAGCTCTTCCTCAGGAACATCCCGGAATGATGAACAGCATCAGTCCGAGACACCTGAGAAGACCAGGGGAGCACAACTCTCCAGAGCAACCAAATCGAAAGGTCCTTCGAAGACCAAAGCTGCTCGAAAACTCCTCAGGGAGAGCCAACGACATCTGGCCGCTGAGAATGCACTTCTCAAGCAGAATAACGAACTGCTCGCCAAATAGGCCGAACTGGCGGAGGAGCTCGCACGTCATCGCGCCCAGCTCGAGAACAGCGGGAGATCGGGTTTCCGATCACGTCAGACCCGAACTGAGCAGGAGGAATTTTCGCCATCTCCTTCTCGATAAAGCACTCCAGCCGACATGGACGACCGATCGGCTCGGCAAGACGCGGATTACACCTTCCCAGGCTTCGAGGACATGCCCCCAGTCGAACAGGCTGAGTTCTTGAAAGCCCACCGACTCCTCCAGCAGAAACAGGCGGCCTTCAGGAAACATTCTCCCGAGGGCCTGAGGGGAAACCGCGCCGAACCAGCGATGGATCAACGATCCCCAATCCGGTCCAGGTTGGGGGATGTCAACCCAGCTGGTTCGACTGAACCCAGGGTTCCAGTCAGGAGCAGGCTCGGATCTGCCACCAGTCAAGGCCCTTCCCCATCAGACACTCATTCAGAGAGATGGTCCGCGGCGGAACGACTATGGGAAACCATGGTCATGTCCGACTGACGTCCGGTGAGTGAGAGGATCACTCGTCAACCGGTAAGCGAGAGACTCGGTGACCGAACCGAGCGATCGGAGGAGAATGCGGCCGAGCCGACTACTCCCGACGTGGAAAATTTGGTTCGAACTCTAGTACAAAATCAAATCCGGAGTGTCCACGATCGGCTTGGCCAGGTGGAGGTCTCCAGGGGGTACCTCGACAGAACCGACCATGGGGAGGAACTCTCCCTCCCATACACCAGCAGGATCATGGATGCTGAGGTCTCCCGGGATACCAAACCCCCCAAGATGGATCAGTACGATGGGACCAAGGACCCATACGATCATCTTGACAGCTTCAGGTACGCCATGGAAGCCCGTCAGGCGTCCAAAGCTACGAAGTGCCGAATCTTCCCTTCAACCTTGAAGGGATCGGCTCGGGGTTGGTTCCGAACCCTCCAGCCCAATTCCATCGACTCCTTCTCCGACCTTCGGAGGGCCTTCCTGGCGAGATATCGGGTTGTATCTGAACGACTCTACAACTTGAACGATATGTCGCTCATTAAACAACAGGAAGGGGAGAGCCTCAAGGCCTATCTGATCCGCTTCAACATTGAATACACCAAATGCGATGATTGCGACGACAGATCGGCTAAGAATGCTCTCATGCAAGGTCTGCTCACCGGGGGACTCCGCTCCCACCTGATGAGGAACCCTCCCTCCACTTATGACGAACTTTCTGCTGAGGCCACAAAGTGGGCGCGTGCCGAGGAGTGGGACGCTCAGGTGGAGGCACTCATCGCCGGACTCTGATTAGCAAGGAGCTCGGTGCGACCAAACTAAACATTTTCAGCGACTCCCAACTCATCGTCAATCAGATATTGGGAGAGTACGAGACTCGAGAGCCTAGCATGACTGCCTATCTGGAGAAGACCCGTTTGCTGCTCGGGAACTTCCACGAGTACAAGTTATCCCAAATTCCGAGGGCAGAAAACTGCAGAGCCGATGCCTTAGCATGCCTGGCCTCAGCCACGGATACCGGATTTGCTAGGCACGTTCCAGTTGAAATCCTGGAGAGGCCTAGCACTGCCGGAGAAGGATCTGCCGTCATGCAAACCGAAGCCGAGCCGAACTGGATGACACCGATCATCAACTACTTGGTCTCCGGGATCCTCCCCCCGGAGAGGGACAAGACACGTCTCATCAAGACAAGGTCGGCTCGGTTCAGCATGATCGATGGTCAGCTTTACAAGAAGAGCTTCTCCCTACCCTACTTGCGATGTGTCACCTCCCAAGAAGGTCAGGACGTACTGAGGGAGATTCATGAGGGGATATGCGGAAACCACTCTGGAGGAAGAGCCCTCGCGTACAAGACGATCAAACAGGGTTACTTCTGGCCCACGCTGAAAAAGGATGCAGATCATCTCTCTCGCACTTGCATCAAGTGTCAGCAGTTTGCCGCGGTCCCCCATCAACCTCCCCAATTGCTGACCTCCATATCCAGTCCCTGGCCATTCGCGCAATGGGGACTAGATCTGATCGACCCTATGCCGAAGGCGAAAGGGCAAGTCACCATGGCCGTAGTAGCAGTCGATTACTTCACCAAATGGGCCGAAGCTGAACCCTTAGCCACCACTACGGCCGAATGGATGGAAACCTTCGTTTGGAAGAACATCATATGCCGGTTCGGCATGTCGCACACCATCATCGCGGATAATGGCAAACAATTTGACTGTAAGAAGTTCAGAAGTTTTTGTTCACGTCTGAACATCAACTTGCGATTTGCCGCCCCTTACCATCCGCAATCGAACGGACAGGTCGAAGCCGTTAACAAGATCATCAAGAAGACGTTGAAGACCAAGCTTGGTGATGCTAAAGGGAATTGGCCTGAACTCCTGCCAGAGGTGTTATGGTCCTATCGAACCTCCTATCGCAACTCCACGAAGGAAACACCTTATTCATTGGCATTCGGAACCGACGCTGTCGTCCCGGTCGAAATGGGGACTCCTTCATTCCGGACCGGCACATACAATCCAGAGACCAATGACACCGGACTTCGGCTCGGCCTAGACATGATCGAGGAGAGGCGAACCGACGCCAATCTCTGTCGAGCCGCCTACCAACAGAAGGTAGCCAAATACTACAATCAAAGGGTCAAGCCCAGGAGCTTCGGATTGGGCAGTCTCGTCATGAAGAAGAATCCTCTTGCCATCAAGGAGAGCTCATTCGATCCGAACTGGACCGGACTATACAGAATCACAGGCATAGTCAAACCTGGCACTTACAACTTGGCCACTCTGGCTGGAAAGCCTCTCAAGCGTAGCTGGAACGCTGAACACTTAAAGACTTATTATCAGTGAAATATAGTTAGGATCGGGGACTATCCGACCTAACATTGGTTCCAATCAATGAAAGGATGAACACATTTTGACTCATTTTCTTCCCAGTTTTTTCGAAGCAAACACTGGGGACGCTACTCCTATACACTTTCAACAAAGAGGAAAGATCTAAGTGTTTCCCTCGAAAAAATAATAAACTCATGTGCCGAGCTGACGAGCTATTTCCGGCCCGATGCTCGGCATATTACAGACTCATCAGGTCTATAAACTCATGGGCCGAGCTGACGCGCCATTTCCGGCCCGATGCTCGGCATATTACAGACTCACCAAGTCTATAAACTCATGTACCGAGCTGGCGAGCCATTTCCGGCCCGATGCTCGGCATATTACAAACTCACCAGGTCTATAAACTCATGTGCCGAGCTGGCGAGCCATTTCCGGCCCAATGCTCGGCATATTACAGACTCATCAGGTCTATAAACTCATGTGCCGAGCTGGCGAGCCATTTCCGGCCCAATGCTCGGCATATTACAGACTCATCAGGTCTATAAACTCATGTGCCGAGCTGGCGAGCCATTTCCGGCCGTATGCTCGGCATATTACAGACTCACCAGGTCTATAAACTCCTGTGCCGAGTTGACGCGCCATTTTCGGCCCGATGCTCGACATAGTACAGACTTATCAGGTCTATAAAAATCCCTGGCCGAGCCGAAGTGACTTTCTACAGTCCTAATGTTCGACAGGATATTTCCAAAAGGAAAAATATACCCTCAAACTCAAACTCTCATCGTGCGTGCCGAGCCGATCTGAAAGTAGGTTTGAATATTTTTCTCAAAACAATAAAATTCCTAATATCTCAATGGGTATATCAGGCCTATCTGGGATCAGTGGGAATTATCCTCACATTTTGTTAAGATCGCTTGGCTGAGCCGATCTCAAAATGCCTTTGTTTTTAGCATGATTGTTATTTTTCCATTATCTTTCTTACCTATTTGTACTTGTTTTTGTCTTTAAAGTTCCATGTCCAAGCCGAACTGACAACAACTTGTTTAAAGAGGAAATACTGAATAAATTAACAAATGGTTCAAAAACATAGATAAAATTGTTCAAACATTTATAACACCCGACCCACACATCGGCTAGGGGAGAAAACAAACAAAAACATAAAATGGCAGGGATTATGCTGATCGTTCGGCAGGCCCTTCAAGGATCGGCTCGGTGGACTCCTCGGGCATCTCCTCCCCGATCTGTACCACCTCGACCCTGCCGATCTGCATCTCGACGTGGGGATCGGATTCGGGGATCGAAGGAGTCGGGGTCGGCTCGCATTCAGGCAACGGAGGATCCTCCCGAGTCGGCTCGACCACTTGGATTGGGACCACTTTGGCAGGAGCTTGATGATCGAGAGGAGGAAGGTCTTCTTGCTGATTCTCCTGGCCCTCTTCTTCGCCTTCAGACTCGCCGAGGAACGACACATCCCAGTCCGGCCTCTTCAACCGGATCTCTTCCAGCAGCTCCTGCTACCCCTCAAAATGAGCGTCAGCAAGTACCTGAACACTCGGGAGCCCAGCTTGACGCCGAGACTCGGCGGATCTCCGCTCGGCAGCCTCCACGTCCCGCTGAAGCTCGTCGGCGAGCTGGCCTAGGTCAACCACTTTCTGCTCGGACGCCAGGAGCTCCTTTCCGAGCCGAGCTACCTCCACTTCCCGCTCAGCCAATTTGGTCCGAAGACCGGTCGACCGATCGCGCTCTGCCTTGACCTCCCGCTCAGCTTTGGCCAGCTTCTCCCTCCGCTCACCGTTCCTCTCCCGAAGCCTCCTCATCTTGGCCTCGGCATCGACGGCGACATGGGCTGCTTCGAATTGTCTGAGGGCGAGCTGCAAAACAGGGAGAAAACATTAGTCGGAGCCGAGCATGGAAAAAAAATAAATGCTGAAGTCAAACATACTTACCACCATGGCTTGGCGGGAGGCGTTCAGGGCCTTACTACTGAAGCTCGGCGTCTCCTGACTGGCCCAGAGTCCCTCCACGACCTTCGGCGTCACCACGCGCTTAAAGCCCGTGATGAACGGCTCGATCGAGGGATCTACCTCCACCGTCTTCAGAAGGACCGAGCCAGAAGCTTCGGCTTCGCCACCACTGGGTTCGGCCCGAGCCCTCTTTCCCGGTTGGGGCTCGGTCGCAGGGCCCTTCCTCCTCTCTCCGTGCCGAGCCGATCTGGGCACAGAGGGCCCAGGTTGGGCTGCCGCAGCAGTGGGCGCTGGCACTGGGGTCGGCTCGGCGGGTGCCCGACCCGCAGCTTTCCTCTGGACACTCCTTTCTGCCCTTCTCCTCAACCGGGCTTCGAGATCAGCGGAACTCATCCCTTTTTCTGCTCTCAAATTCCACCTGGGTACAAACCAGGAAATTCCACTCGATCGGATTTGGGTTTCCCTGAGTAGAAACTTGGTGGATAGGTATTCTGCTAGTGAATCCCTGACCACAGCGATCTGATCCTTGAGCTCGCCTCTCAGCTTGTACTTACCCCAGCTAACTACAAAGATGAAGCAAAAAGGAGTTAGCCACAAAAAATAATAATAATCACAAAATATGTACAAGTTGTCTCCGGATCGGCCCTAGATTTCCAATGCCCACCTGGAGTCCTAAAGGCTCTGGGGACCTGAGACAGGGAAGGTCTGTCAGGATCGGCGAACTCCCAATTTCCCGAGACAAAGAAGTATCTCCTCTTCCAAGTCTTCTGGGAAGAGGGGTTCTCTGAGAACAGCGGCCCCGAGTAGGCCTGCAGATTGTAGAAGCCGAGCTCAGTTTGCTTTGACCTCAGGGCGTAGGAGCATAGCAGAATATCCTTATCCGGCACACACTTGTGCACCTTGTGCCACAAGATGTGCATGGATAGGATGATCCTGTATACATTGGGGTTGAGCTAGTGCGGCGCCGCGCCGATCATGGCCAGCCAATCCTGCAGGAATGGATGCAGAGGGAGCCGAACCCCGTTCTCGAACATTTCGGGATACATGGTCACCCATCCCTTCGGGGGTTGGCTCGGTTTTTCCCCTTCGGACGACAATCTCATCAGCACGGCCTCGGGGATGGTGTATCGAATCCTCAGATCCTTGAGATGAAACTCGGTCATCTCAAAGGGAATCTGGTCGGCATTCCATGCCAACTCCTCGTAGAAATCCGGATCGATCGGACTCCCCACCACCGAGTCGAGCCGATCCGAGGTCGACGCCTCGTGACCCCTGTTCCTTTCTTCCGAGCCGGAGATAAGTCTCCTCGGAACACTTGAGCTCGGCTCGGCCTGCTCACCCTCCTCATCGCCCCGAGGTTGGCGTACCTCACCCGGGTTACGATCCAAGGTCGAGATGACCTCATTTAGCTCTTCAGACAGACTGTCCCAGTCCGCCTCACCCCCTGGTGGGCTTCGGCTCAGCTCAGCTTCACTGTCGCCTTCAAATGCATCTCCCGAGCCGAGCCAACCGCTCGAATCAGTTTCAGACATCACAAACACCTTTCTGTTTTCTCTCTCTTACTTTTTGAATCAAAAAGTGCCTTTTCTCAAGAACACCAAGAACAAAACCCGAAAATACAAAAAAACTCAAAAGTGGACAGAATCACTTACTGGTTTTGTCCGGCCAAATCTCTCCGCCCCCAATACCCTCGGAACTACCTCGCCTATGACCGTGTCTGGTCGGAAGTGGGATCGGACCACCACCTCAGTCGCGGAGAGAGAGAGAAACTCGCGGTGAGAGGGAGGCTTGCGGGGAGAGGAAGCTTCTGAAAACTAGGAAATGGAAAGTGAAGGGGAAGAAAGAGAAATGGACCATTTATACCCCCATGCAAACTGATCTCAGCCATCCAAAAGTGGCGCTTCAAATCCCAGATCTTGCCACCTGTCAACATTCAAAATACCCATAAATGATATGACCCTTACGTTCCCCCATACAGACACCAAACGTCCCTTCATCTATCTTGAGATATTTTTTGACAGGGCACAAGTCATCACTTGTTCGGATCCCCGGGAACATGGACCTGTCCGGTTCGGCTCATATCGGAAGCAGCATGCCATCTTTGGGAAGGCCACTGCATCTCAACTTCCAATCCACCACTGTTCACTCGGATCGGAAGCTGGGGGACTCCTGTTTGTGGATAAACCCACATCAACCTAACAGCCAATCAGGGCTGGACACGTAGCAGGTCAGACCCAACTTCAGTGTTTGACCTCTCAGTGGTCAGACTTTGACCTCCACATCATCACAGCTCGGCATTTTCTCGGCCAGATCAGATCGGTCTCCATGCTGAGTCCTTCATGCCCGGTCCGACCCGAACCGATGATCTTCCGAGGGATTGAATGGTCATCTTTCCACGGTCATTCCGGTTCGACTCGGCTCTGCGCGGGAGGAATCTCGTTCCGAGTTCTGGCGTCAGCCGGTTACATCTCAGAAGGACCCCCATCTATTGGATCGGTCCGGTCAGGATTTCCGTGTCCGATCCGATCACACATGGGCTTCATGCATGCGCATAAGAGCATATGTTCGGGTCGGCACGGCTCTTCGCCACCATTCCAAGGAAGATCACATTTTGGATGAACCGCCACACTTAAATGCGCCTGACAAAGGTCTTCAGACAAAAGAGACAATCCAGCCTATATTTATAACTACTGGGGGAGTTCACCTGAACCTTCCATCCTTGCATTAAATGGAGCATTCAATGTGACATTGAATGCTGAGGAGATGAGTAGCTGTGTATGCCACTAGTCCTGACCAAACGCGTGGGTCTCTGGCAACCATTCATTCACATGCAGGTAACTTACTCATTACATCTTCCTTTGCCTATATAAACCAACATATGTGCACAAACTGAGAGGGCAGTCAAAATTGATTTTATCCACCCAGCCATCACAAAGCAAACACTTGCACAAACTTTGGCTCACCGAAAATATATCCAACTTGCTGAGAATAACCCAGAACATTTGCCTTGTTCTTCCCATTCTCCCAAGTTTATCATTTGTTCTTCCTCACTTCCATGCAAACACCATCAAACACATATTACTGACTTCATCATCGGAGTGTGTTTGGCTGGTACCACACCGGTCCATCTCCTTTGATGTTGTGCTTGTCCACAGGAAGATCACACGTCATCATTCAGCAAGACTTCGGATCAGCCAGGTCACTATCTAAGTTGTTGCATCTGCCTTACGGGAATTTGCATCAACACAACTATATAAACATAATTATCTAATTTTTGTACTAAAAAAAAACATAATTACATAATTTAAGGGTATTAACTAGTTTAATTAAAAACTTTGTACTAAAACTATATACATTACATATTTAAATATGTTTTTTTGTCAGACATTAGGATATTAAAAATGTAATAAAACCTAATTAAAAGTTTAAAACAATATAAACTATAATATGGTTTTTTGTTTTTTTAGAAAAACTATAATATCGGTTTAGTAATTTTTTATAAGTTTATAAACTAAATATCACTATGGAGTAGTAAGTTTATAATTTTATATATGTTTGTAAGTATATAAGTTTAATATAATTTAGGGTTTAGGGATTGGTTTATTTTGATGGTTTATGGTTTAGGAGGTAGGGTTAAGTAAATTTAATAATATAGGATACATATAGGGTAAGCCGTACAGGGTATAAGGTATATAGAGAGTATAGCCTTATAGGGTATATAAAAGGTATAGCCTTACATGGTAAGGGTATAGCCTTATGTAACTATTAATTAGTTAACAATTTTTTTAACAGTATTTGCCTCAAGTGCACATTATATTAATCTTATATCACATGAAACATATTATATAATTTGGTTTTTTCAATATTTTTTATCAATGTAGTAAATAATATGTTAAACAAACATATGATAAAGTTTCATTCAAAATTTTCGTATTTTGATAGTAATTTCAGTCGTTTCCGTCTAATTTCTGTCAAAATTTAAAAATCTTCGAAATTTTCGTCGAAATTTCTATCAAAATTTTCTCGAAACCTGAAATTGTATTCCTTGATCTTATTAAATACTTATTTAATTCATGATTTAATATTGTAATATAAATAAATTTGAAGTGTTATTTATATAATTATTAATTAGTGACCCATTTTTTTAATAGTATTTGCCTCCAGCATGCATTATATTTACCTTATATCACATGAAATCTACTATATAATTTGGTTTCTTCAATATTTTTTATCAATGTAGTAGATAATATATTAAATAAACATATAGTCAAGTTTAATTCAAAATTTTACATATTTTGATAGCAATTAATTTCCGTCGTTTTTGTTTAATTTTGTCGAAATCGAAATTTTTGCGAAAATTTCCTCGAAATTAACCAAAATTTTACTCCTTAAATACATGCGAGAGAGAGAGAGAGAGAGAGAGAGAGAGAGAGAGAGAGAGAGAGAGAGAGAGAGAGAGAGAGGAATGTATGAGCATCAGTTTTAAAAAGCTTGAATTTTGGAAGCTTCATGGCTTTTACCGATCAGTTTTCAATTCCAAATTTTTCTCATCATATGCTCTAATCCTCTAATATTCAAGATCAAATATCAAACCACCACCAACAAAATTATAAACAAAAAAGAAATGAAAACTAGAAAAATTGAAAAAGACATAACAAACGAAGAGAAGTAAAATGAACGAAAAATACAAAAAACTTGAACGTGGATTTAACAAAAGACTGGAGCAGCTGGTGGAAGCGAATACAGTAGCTACAGCAAAAACATCTTTAACGCACTTTATATTCGTACTGCAAGGAAATAACCGAATGCCAAAACCCCAATTACTAATGCGACACCGTTTAAGTTTATTATGAATGCTCTAGAAGGGCTAGCCATTTTTTCTAGTCAGGGAATATACAAATTAGACTAAAAAAGCAATATTACGATAATACCCCTAATGGCAATAAAGGCGGAGATCTAAGTTTCTGCGCATCCAACGACCTACATCTTTTAGCCATTCCTTTATATTCATAGCCTCTTATAAACCCTAAATCCCTTCTTAGTCGCTCTCGCGTTTGATAAAGGAGGCTTTTTCGGTTTTGCTGTTGGTTTTTGCGATATGCAACAAGAAACATGGTAAGAAAAGCTTTCTTGTTTTGATTTATTCCCAAACATTTGTCCTAATCTGAATCATCTTCTTTATTAGGCCCACAAATTTAATACCAAATTTTTATTGAAGAAATTTTTATTATTATTATTTTTTTGGGTTTGTTCAAAGTGTTGTAGTCCTGTAGCAACTGCTTGTTAGCCTAAAAACTTGTAGAGAACGCACTATTTATTGGGTAGATCAATTTTGTGATCTCTAAAATATGTGTCTGTTCACTTGTTTTTAGCCAAGGTTGGCCAAAAGCAACACTTTGGTCCATTTTCGTGTAAGTGCGGGGCGTGCCACCGTCAAGCCAAGTTTTGGCTCGATCAAAATGTGATAATGATTGTGTTGAGTAACTACGCCTAAATTGATTCTTATCAAGCGATTGATCGGCCAAGCTAGGAACCACACTTGGCCTAGGTTCTTTTCTAGCCTCGGGGACAAGGCTCTTAAAGGCTTAGTCAGAATCAGAATCCGACCCATTAGCTGGCCTCCTTAGAATTACGTGATCGAACTCGTGCACAAAGTGGTGCAAGTGTCCAAGCAAAACAAAGAAACTACGGATAAGAAAAATATAATGAAACTTAATACGATCTTGACCAACCAAGTTAACTTTAAGATTCAAAGAAACAATGAAAATAACATGCATTAGATAGAGGGCGAATGAAAGAAAAATTGCATGAAAGTTGAAATCAAAACAAAAATAAATCGATACCACAACCCCTTGGGAAGGATGATGGCAGAGCTACAAATCTAGTGAACTAGAACTATTGAAAACCTAAAAGTGTCTTGAACGGTAGCAACTAAGTAAAATCGAAAGCAAAAGAACTTTGAGAGATTCTTGAGAGCTTGAGAAATTTGTGAGTTGATTGCTGTGTGTTCAATATCCTTTTTTCTCTTCTGAATGCGTCTATATATAAGGGTTTAGATAGCAATGGGCCATTACTTGCCCTGGAATTCCCTCTAGACTCCTTGTACAGATGAGATTTGAACTCTCTTGAAATTAGGATTCGACCAGATTCTTCCTTGATAACCATGTGATCTTGAGCATTGATGGTTGATGAGAATCATTTCCAAATTTGAACTCTTTACTTGGACGGAATTCTAGCTTAAGTAGAACTTTTTGGTGGATGAGAAATCCTTATGTGACTTGGGCAGGGCCATTATTGGCTAAGAAATTTCATCAAGAAGCTTTCGGGCTCGATCAAACTCATTGAGGCTTTAAGCTTAATAAAAATTCGGCCCAAATATTGAGACCCAAACTTAATTTAAAAAAAACATTAAAATAAAATGAAATGACCCAGCCTCAAAACTAGGCTGGAACCACCTATTTTTATTTTTTATACCCAATAATAAACTGCTCAGCGCCTTTTTATTTTCGATTGGACCGATTTCGTTATTTTAAATTCATAACCCGGCCTCTTGCTAGGCCGGAATTATTTCTCTTTGCTTGAAATTATACATGGCCTAGAAAATTTCATTTAGATGGGCCAACTCAATAAAATATTTTGAGCCAAAACCGAATTTAGTGTCTTTCTATAAAAACACTAGAAAGAGATGATCTGGCCTCTAAATAGACTGGAATCACTCTTTTATTTAATACAACATAATGGATTGAGCCACTCAATAAAATATTTTGGCCTTTCACTCACACAAGTCGAGCCACTTTCATGATCCCTCGCCAAAATCCGGCCTCCTCTAGGCCTTTGAAGCAACTTCATAAAATATTTTCACCCAACCTCTTGTAGGCATTTTCTCCCGGCCTCATATAAGCCATTTCTCCTGGCCTCATGTAGTGGGCAAACAACACTTTTGAAACCAAGGGCGGGGTAGCCCGGATAGATTTTAGTTAATCACTTTCATCATGCTCACAAGGTTGGGTGATCAACATAGTTGATATTTGGGCAAAATAATCATGAAAAGAGATTGAACGATCAAAACATAAAAAATAAGGAAAGAAAGTTGCCCGGGCTATGTAGAAGGTATTTGGGTGTGAAAAATGATAAAGTAGCTGGGTGAATGGAAATAATGGGAAAAAAGCAATCCAGGCCAATTATAGGATATTTTGTGTTTGGCAGTAGTCTGGATAGCCTAGAAGAAATTTTAATAGAAAAGGAGTGGAGAGAGGCTGGACAAAATAGGAAGAAGGAGGCCGGACAAAACAAGAAGAATGAGGCTGGACAAAATATTTATAGGCTTTGGGTGGCCAACTTCCATGTCTCTTTTTTAAAAATAGTTTGGGCCCACTTAAAAGTAAAAACAACTTTTTGGTATTTAAAAACATGTATTTGGCTAGACATATATAAATATACATATACTTTTAAGCTAAATATCTAACCATATATAACAAAATATATATATGTATGTATATTATATATATGTATAATATATATACTAGTGCATGAATATAAAAGCCACGCTACTTACTGGCAATGCTTTCCAATTGCATGTATATATATTCAGTGTGATTAATGCCACTGCCAAACTTGTATATATATGTGTGGTTAATGTCACTTTGCTGGCTATCTTCCTCTTTGACCTCTAGTGTATATATATATATATATATAATATAATATAGGCCACATAACTAATCATTCACATGTATATATATATAAGTGCATTTACACCTACAGAAGGCATAATGCAATTATGCATGTACACGCCACTTACTGGCTTCACTTCTTTGGCTTCTAATGTGTATATATATATATATATTATAATATGATTAATGCCACTTCCAATCTTCTTTTGTATTGTACATTCACACATATATATATATAGATGTATATATACGTGCACTCCACACACACAGGTAGCCAAAATCCAATTGGCTTTGGCACTTACCAAGTCTACCATTCCTCCTTCTCTCTCCTCAATTTTCATGAAGTACCACTGCAGCCATTCTTTTCAAATTTCCTTTACTTCACGCAGGTATCACTGCAGCCCCTTTCTCTTTAGTGATCTCTCTATATCAAATCAACAACAAAGCCCATCTCTCCACTAAAGCCACTTGATTAACCAAATATATATATATATTATTTGCTGGCCTTGGATATATTGAGACAAACTCAGTCATAAAAACTCATCACATTATCCCACTTATGCCAAGCAAACCAACCACCTACATGTTCTTTATGCAGCAGCCCATGCTTTAGTCGTTTTTGCTCACATCCTTCTAGCAGCACAACCATGCTAGAAACATATTTTCTCTATTGCAACTTGTGATTTTGGGACCCCATAGCAGCCCCTTTTAGCTCTCTTAGTTCAAAAACAACAATGCACGCCAAATGTTTGATTTTATTCCTCACCTAGGCCTTCTTGCCGAAAACTCAATTAAAAGATGTAGGCCGGCTTCTCTATTTTACCCATTCTCTTTTCCAATCATCTTGCCATGGTAAATGCCAATTTATGGCCCAAAAATTTGCCCCCCTAAGCTTTGTGGTTTTGGCTATCAAAGCCATAATGTTTGCAAAGTATTTGAATTTCAAATTTTCACTTCTTTTGAATTTTTCCTTCTTGTAAGTACATAGTGTGACAATTAACAATTGGTGGAGAAGCCCTCTTATGACATCATCACCTCTACTAAGGTAATTTAAAAATCACATTTCTTCTTCATTTTTCTCATTTTTACAAACTCTATAGCCAAAAACACTCAAGAAAAAGTTTCTAACTTTTCCTCAAAAAACCTCATAATAGTTTTAATTTGCTTTGGATTTGACTTGATTTGGAGCGATTCTTGGTGATTTCTTCGAGAATCTTTGGTAAGTTTCACCTTCCCGCCTTGTTCTCTTCAATTTCATGTATTTTGGTGGCTTTTTTAGAAACTTTGTTGTTAAAGTTTAAAACTTTCCCGCGTGTTCTTGATATTTTCTTGGCACTTTCTTTGTAGCCACCATGGCTTCACCAAATTCTTTTTTTGATTCAGAGGAATTCTCAAGAAAGCTCCACAAAGTTGTTGATGAATGCAAGACTTACATGGATGCCTTTTATGCTCCAATCGCTCCTAATTCCGGTAAATGCTTTCTTGGTTCTTACTTTGCCACTTCCATACCAACCAACATAAATGAGGTACTTAAGAGTTACCGGGAGGACGACCCATTGTGGCTTAGAGGCCCGATTGAATGGAAAAATTGGAAGAGATGTAAAACTTTCAAAAATTGGCCAACCCCCTCTAAGGTTGACAAACTGGCCAAGGTGCCCCTAAGGGTTCTAGCATGACCAACCCACCTAGTGAGTCTAGCTCTCCCAATATGTCATGGAATGCATGGTATGAGTGACTTGAACCCATTCTTAGAGATCAATGGCATCAACGTGGTCTCCACGACCCTTTGACCCTTTGTTACAAAGGTGAATTTCAATGTGACCATTCCTTGATCGGGGCCGTTCTATGCTTTTGGTCGGTCTCTTCTAATATTATGTGACTTCAATTTGGCATGCTTTCTCCTACTTTACTTGACTTGGCTGCCATTGCGAGATTCCGGCCTCATGGTAAAATTATTCATGCTAAAAACCTTTCGACCACATGTGCCTTTACTCTTGACAACTCCTTGAGCTTTGTGAGTTTTATCAAGGAAAATGCTAAATCATCTGGAAAAGTCTCTATGGAAGAGCATGTAGCTTTCCTTCATGTGTGGTTGTGCAAGCACATATTTTGTCCGGCCACTTACACCATGACAAATTAATTCCAACCTCTAGCCGAGATCCTAGTTGGTGATGACCCGATCGCCATTGGTCCATTAGTTTTGGCTCATCTATATCGGGGTCTTCAAAAGATAACACATGGTGAGACCACCTTAGACTACCACACCTCGGGCCCTTTATGGTTGTTTCAATTGTGGCTTCAAGTGTACTTCCCAGAGGCCCGCCCATTTGGTACCAAGTTTTCACCAAACCGAGTACTAGGTGAGAGCATACTTCCACTCACACCTACTAAGAAGCAGACGGTGGAAGAGTATTTCACTTACTTTTACAACTTGTCCGTATTCTCACCGGCCAACTTCTCCACTTGTTTAGATCGAAGCCACCCATCCTTCCTCAAACTTGCACTAAATTCTTCATATAGTGATGATAGAAGAAAAAGTGAGCACAAGGATCTTTGGACTAGCATTTTACTTGGGTGTGACCTATACTATGGATTTGTCCTTGGTAGTTCGTCCAATTACACGTGTGGAGGTGAGCTTTATTGGACCCTGGCCGTGGGCCGTCAATTTGGCTTTAGACAAGTCATTCCGCTATCAAACATATATTCTCCAAACTTACATGAGGTTTGACAAGCTAAACTCAATGATGGATCGATGGACCGATTGATTTCCAACAACAATGGCCTTTTGGAAAACTTTGAAGTGCCATTTCGAGATGTTGACTTCAGTGCGTCATCCAAGTTTACCTCTTGGTGGGTAGACTTTACAAAATCATGGTTTAACGGCCCGGCCAAAGACAAGGGCGATATTGTATTTGCCTCTTGTCCGGTGTCGGCCAACTACAAGAAAACAACCAAATCCAAGCCTTCTAAGGCAACCAACGAGGACCAGACTTTGGGTATGCATTCTTCCCACTTTTCTATTTTCTCTTTTTCTTCCCTTGTATATAGTTGACAATTCTAATTGATTTTTTGTCTTGATAGGTTCTACTAGAAGGGGGAATAATGAGGTTGGAGTAGATAAAGCAAGAGGAGCCACAAATGATAACCATTCCGGCCAAGCTAGCCGTGAATCACAAGAAGTCCAAGGTAGGCCGACTTACCCATATATGCTTTTTTTATTTTATTTTCAGAGCCCGAGTTCTTCTGTCACAACCATTCCTCTGACCGACAAATACGGCCAAACGGACACTACCATAGTGATGGAATATGCTCCTGACGACAGCCTGCTGGTTCAGTTTATCACCTCGCCTGACTCGCGGGTAAGTTGACTAAGCTATTTCTTTGAAGTCCATCTTGATTCTTTTGGGTTCAACTAAGTTCATCCCTTGACTATCCTTGGTAGGTAGCGAGCCCAGTGATTTAGTTTTCCGCTCGTTTAAGTTCTACCTTTTCTGAGGCTCTGATTGAGGAGACGAGCACATCGGGCCATGTCCTTATTCACACCGAGACCATAACTGTTGATGCACCAGTTACTGGTACCGCTAGCTCTCCCGGCCATGTAGAGGTAAGTCCTATAATTGTACTTTTATCCTTTGTTCATACTTATGCTCTGTCACCTTATTATTTGATATTGTATTATAGGACTATACTATTGATCGAGATGCTTCATTTCAGGCCGATGGCGGCCAACCTATGACGGCATCTTTGCCCAACTCAGGTCATTCCGAGGTAGGATCCTTTATTCCTATTGGCCATGTGGTGAGCTTTTGTTTTTCTTTTCTTATCAACTTTTAACTTCGCTTGCTCAAAACGTTTTTCAAAAACAACTTTTTACCTTTCAAGTGACCGCGGGTCAAAATGATGCCTCCACCGTCATCGATTCTAGCCTATCTGCTCAACCTCATGATGTAAGTTGTCGAACTCAAAGTTCTTACAACTTACTTGGTTAACACGTATTCTGACTTATCCCCCTTTTGTGTAGGGTTCTGCATGTTCGAGTGATGATATTTGGAAGGGGGTCGATGATCTCCTTGCTGCCACCTCTGTTCCTACGGCCTCTTCCATCACACCTACTTTTACTAGTATTCGGTCTCCTGACCTTTATGCCACATTCATTCCAAGATCTATTAGATCGGGAGCCTAGGGCCATGATTGGCGAGGCTTACCAAACGAGCATTCACACATCTCTTAGGCAATTAGCTAAGGCTGGTGCATTGGAGTCTACCACCGCGACTATGGTTGAGCAGATGATTCTTGCTTTCCGATTTGCTCTAGATCGATACCTAGGTATTTCTAGTCGCCTTGAGGCAGGACGACGACTTCCCGCTCAGATTCAGATTGTTCGAGGCGAATTGGAGGAGAAGTACAAGAAGAAACAAGACGGTGTCTTCGTCGGCATGAGTTAATGGACAAAAAGAGAGACATTGAGCTCGAGTTGACTGAGCTAGCAGCCGAGGAGGATAGAGAGTCCCAAGGGATCCAGCCATGCATTTCCAGGCTTAAGAGTCTTGCCAGGGAGCAAGCCTCTTTTCAGGGATTTGAAGGAGAGCACGCGACTGTCGAGGCTTCGGTTCGCTATCTGCTGCAGCTGATTAGTACTACAGTCCTTAGGCTCTTTTGCCCGGTTTAGATCTTTTCTCATTTATGTAGCTTTTGGCCCCTTTTGTGATGTATTTTGGCCGCATTTCGTTACCTTTTATTTATCCTTTTAGGCCATTTTAGATACTTTGTGTTTGGCAGGCCGATTCCGGCCTATTTTGGAATGTTAGGCCATTTTTGGCCATATTTTTTTGATTTCCACCGTCCCACGATATAAGTGCACTCCGGTCGACCTTGGCAATTCAAATTTATTTTTACTATTCATTTCCTCTCTCCATCAATTCCCACGTTGTCGGGTAATATTTCTTTAAATATCGGCCATTGATCGGGGCATCATGAAGTTGACCGTCATAATCTTTCAAATGATATGCCCCCTTTCCCAACACCTTGTCCATGATAAATGGTCCCTTCCAAGTGGGTGACCATTTTCCAAATTTCTGGTCATGCACACCAAAAGGTAAGATAGTTTTCCAAATCCAATCGCCTTCTCCAAAGCTCTTGGCCTTTGTTTTCTTATCATACGCTCTCGCTACTGCTTGTTTTTGAATTTTCAAGTTATCCAAGGCTTTCAATCTTGATTCATCCAACTTCTCGAGCTCTTGAACCATGGCTTGAGTGTACTCATCCGGTGTTAAGCTTTCTTGGAGGGCGACCCATAAAGATTTGACTGTCATCTCCATAGGTAAAATCCCGTCATGACCATATGTTAAAGCAAACGGTGTTGTTTCTGTTCCCGATCTCCTTGACACTCGATATGCCTACAAGGTCTCGGACAAAATTTCGTGCCATTTCTTTGGCTTCTCCGTTATAGCCTTTTGAATGATATTTTTGATAACCTTGTTGCTGGCCTCTGCTTGGCCATTGGCTTGGGCGTAATATGGGGTGGAATGATGCAACTTAATTCTATTCTTTTCTATGAATGCCTTGACATCTGCCCTAATGAAATATTTTGCCCGATCAGCGATAATGGATTCGGGCAAGCTGAAACGGTGAATGATGTTTTCTTTCAAAAATTGAATAACCTTCACCTAAGATACTTTCTTCAAAGGTACAGTCTCGACCCACTTAGTGAAGTAGTCGGTGGCCACTAAGATATAAGAATGACCTTTGCTTCACGATGGGTGAATCTCTCCAATCACATCCATAGCCCAACCTCTAAACGGCCAAGCCTTGATTATGGGGTTCAAGGTTGAAGCGGGCACATGCTAGACCGGGCCATGCCTCTAGCAAGGCTGGCATCCTTTTGCGTACGTGATACAATCTTTTAGAATAGTTGGCCAATAATAGCCATGTCTTTTAATTAACTACCTTATCTTGATTCCGGGTTGGTGAGCACCGCATGCTTCATCATGGACTTCAATCATTACTTGCATGGCCTCCTTTCCTAAGTACCTCAGAAGCAAGTCGTCAAACCCTTTTCTATATAATTCATCATTCATAATCACATAGTTTCTTGCTTGAAGTCTTATCCGTCGGTTGTGCTTGTTGGTTGGGCGTCTAAGGTATTGAAAAAGAGGATGACGCCAATATTCTGGGGTAATGTTTGACGGTATCGCTCAAATCAACAAACCCCTTTCTTCGACTGAAGGTAAGGATCTTCTTTCTACTTTAAAGAATCTCGGCCAACCCCTCAGATAGGTGCACGTTGGATGCAAGTTGGGCCAATTCACTGGCCTCCCAATTCAAGTCTCGAGGCACATGCTCTATGCTAACTTCATCGAAGTCGTCCATCAATGGCATGACCATTTTGCGGTATTTCAACAACACCGTACTATAAAAATTGTACTCCCCGGTTAACTGCTTAATGACTAACATGGAGTCACCTATGATTGTGACGTTGGTTGCCCCTAGTTCTCTCAAAATTTCTAGGCCGATAATTAATGCCTCATATTAAGCTTGATTATTCGAACATGTGAAGTCCAATTGGAAGACATATTGTGCTCTGAAACTTCCGGCCCCAAATGCGGCCGTAGTACTCGACCCATCAAAGTATAACTTCCATGGAATCAAAAAGTGTGATGCTATCTCAAATGACTATATGTTTTCTATTTCAACACTGGGGTGGGCAGCCAAAAAATCAATCAAAGGTTGGCCCTTGACCGATTGCTGGGGCACGTATCTAAACGAGAACTCGGACAAAGCCATTATCCATTTTCCAATCCGGACTTTAATGATAGGCCGAGACAAAATGTATTTAATAAAATCTGTCTTGGAAATGATGTATACTACGGAAGGCAACATGTAGTGCCTTAATTTTGTGGCCGTGAAATACAAGGCCAAACACAACTTTTCGATCGGCGAATACTTTCTTTCAATCACCGTTAAAATTCGACTCAAGTAATAGATGGCTTGTTCCTTCTTTTCCTCATTATTTTGGGCCAAAAGACTCCCGATCGAGTTTTCAGAGGTCGAAATGTACAACTTGAATGGTTTACCCCTTCTGGGCGGTATCAACAGGAGTGGCCGGGTCAAGTAATCCTTGATTACTTGAAAAGCCTTTTGTTGTTGTTCTACCCATATAAACTTTTCCTCTCCCTTAAGCTTAAGAAGGGGATAAAATGGTTATGTTTTTCCAGCTGAATTTGAAATAAATCTCCTAAGAAAATTTATCCAGCCAAGGAAGCTTTGTAATTCCTTCTTATTTTTGGGTGGTGGTGCATCGATGATAGCTTTTGTTTTATTCTTATCTATTTCGATTCCCCTTTGATGGACAAGGAAACCTAAGAAGTTTTCGGCCGACACGCCGAAAGCGTATTTTTGAGGATTCATCTTAAGGTTGTGCATCCTCATTCTCTCAAAGGCTTTTCTTAAGTCTCCAAGGTGGCCCGGTTGAGTGGTCGATTTCACAACCACATCATCGATATATAGTTCAAGCATTTTTTCGATCATGTCATGAAAAATAACATTCATGGCCCGCTGGTAAGTTGTCACAGTGTTCTTAAGGCCAAAATGCATTATCACCCATTTGAATAACCCTGTTGCTCTCGGGCACCTAAATGCTATCTTATGGACGTCGTCCTTTGCTATGTATATTTGATTGTAACCTGAGTAACCATCCATAAATGACAAAATTTCATGCTTGGTTGCTCCATCGACAAAGAGATCTGCCACAAGCATAGGATATTCATCTTTAGGAATTGCAAGATTCAAATTGCGAAAGTCAACACAAACTCTTATTTTGCCATTCTTTTTTATTACAGGAACAATGTTAGAAAGCCACTTTGCATAAATTGTTGGCCGAATGAACTTGGCTTCTACAAGCTTTTATATTTCTTCTTTCACCATAAGTTCTACTTCTTTAGACATTTATCGGGGCGGTTGTTGGAATGGCTTAAATTCTTCTTTGATCGGAAGACGATGTTCCACTAGTTAGCAATCGAGTCCGGGCATCTCAGTGTAATTCCACCCAAAGCAATCCTTGAACTCCTTCAGAAGTGACTCAATCTCAGCTCTTAGCAATAGTTCCATCAAGCCGCTGATGTAAACCGGCCTATGTTCTTTAATCGTTCCCAAGTTTACTTCGATTAAAGGGTCTTGGACTTTAGCCCTAGAGTCATCAAACTTAGCTGGCTCTGGGTCCAATTATTCGATCTCTAAAAGGTCCTCTTCAGACCCTTCTCTTAAACACTCGATGAGATTGATCTCATCCTTATTTATTTAGGCCGTTTCTTCGGCCAAGTGCGTTGACCATCTCTCCAATGCTCTTCAAGGAGTTATTTTAAATATTTTGCGAAGTTATTTTAAGGATTTTGGGAATTTATTTGGAAATTTAAAAGGTTTTGGTTTAATTTTTAATTTTTATTTTAAATTGGGCTTGACCCAAAAGTTGACTTTTAAAACTAATGGATTTTCATCTTTGACTTTGGGCACGTTGGAAAGGTCTCGAGTTCACGAGTTCGTAGACACGTGGCACGCGTCAATCGAAGTTATGGTTTGAGAGTTACGGTCATTTGAAGTAAAGGGCAAACTTGTAAATTTTACAAAAGTGGGTTTTAAAACCCAAAAAACCAGATTTTTATGGGATTCTCTCTCCTCTCTCCCCGATCCTCTCCCTCTCCCGCGTCTCTCTCTCTCTCTCTCTCTCTCTCTCTCTCTCTCTCTCTCTCTCTCTCTCTCTCTCTCACTCTCGCCGATTTGCCACCGGCGTGTCCGGCGGCGGATGGGCTAGGTTTTCGGCCCACCAGCCTCGCCGTCCCTCCCTCTTCCTCCCCTTAGCCGCAGATCACCCACACGAGCCACCATCGCGACGGATCGACGCGAAGACCGAGAAAGGCTCTCGCCGGCGATCTCCTTTTTCTGGCGACAACGGGACGCCAGACCACCTGGGTTCTCTTCCCCAGGACCCGGCGAGTCCAGCCATGTCCTCCCCTAGCTCCGACGACCCCTCACGGTGGCAGATCGAGAAATTTCAGGCCGGCGGCTTCTCCGGCCAGTTCGAGCTTTTCCGGCGAGATTTGGCCCTCGATCCAGTTATGAGAAATGATCCTCTAGGTATGGGCTTTATTTCCCCCTTGTCCTTGCGTGTCAATTTTGAGAAATTGGAGATCGAAAATTTTAGGGCTTGTACCCATTTCGGGTTTACCTTGAATTGAGCATATTTGAATGAATGCTGAGTTGATTTTGGTCCAATTGAAGTGTCTAGGTTGATTGGGGTTGATTTTAGTTGAAAAACCAAATTTTTTTTAAGGATCTATCGCCGCTGCCACCACTGCCTCCGCCACTTGTGGTGGCGGGTCAGCGGTTATTTGTCTTTGTTTGCCCAAATTGAACTTCTAGGAGACCCTTCGAGGTTATTTGGAGAATTCTGTGAAATTTCTGTGTATATTGAAGTTGGTTGTCTGGTCCTAACAGGTACACATGCTCTGGAAATCTCATTTCCGATGCTGTTATGCTGCCGGATTTGATATCCGAGCAGTGAAACTGTGAATGATGCTTATTGGATTGTAATGTAGAGTACTGTTATTGAATGGTCTGTTTTGTGTGGTTGTTGCTTTATGTTAGGAAGACTAAGGGTAGGATTTGGATCATGAGAATGAATTGATGAGGATCTGAGGTTAAGGAAATAATTTGGAATTTTAGAGTTTGTCTTGAGGATAATTGTTGAATTAGGAAAGAAATGTTTATTGTCGAAGTAAATAAATGATGATTAGGCGATTATTATACCGATTTGATCGAGTTGAGTATTGAGAAAGTATTAGTATGATTTGAGTGACAAACAAGTGAAGGGTCGTGAGTAGGAATCAATCTCGGAAAGGTTTCGGTGTAGTTCGGAGTAAACAATGAGTGGATTTTGGTTATGATTGATTATTTATACAATGTTGTTTAAGACGTTGTGATTTGAGGAGAGACACCTCCTTTTGATGAGTGGGTTTGATAAGGAGAATTTAGAAAAGAATATTTAAAGGCTGCTGGGTAAATGCACGTGTTGACAGGATACGAGCCTGCTTGTGCGGAGAGACCCCTCTGTATGAGATAGTGGCCAGGATACGGTTCTGCTCTTACAGAATGACCTCTATGTACGAGATTATGACTAGGATATGGGCCTGCCCGAGGGCGGGATTGTGGCCAGGACATTGTCTACAGTACAGGTACGAGAATGATGTGAGTTTTAAGAATAAGTGTTTCGAGATATCAGCTTCCAAGGATAAATTCAGTTCAGAGCTTGATTTACGGTTGAGGGGATTTAAAAATGGTTTTGAAGGATGAGATTTTTTGAAAGTAGTTATAAAGCTGGAGAAATTCCAAGAAACGAAGTGTGTGAAATTAGATAGATGGTTGTTTGGTTGCTTGTATTGCATTTGTTTGTTAGGACTTAGTAAAGTTTAGGCTTGAATCGTGAGGACGGAAATGATCGTGTCCATGCATTGAGGTTATTAATTAGGATGTGAAAGATTGAGGTTGAGGTTAATGGTCGATGGTTAGGCAATTGATTTGTCAGAGTATAATTATTATTATTGATGGAACATTAGGTGATTGAAGAATTTCGGATTTATGAGGATTAATTAGTTACGCCTTGGATTTATTGCGAATATCTTGTAGATTGTAAATTGAGATAACTGACAAAAGTATTTTGAGGCCTTGTGAATTCTTATCAAGAATAAATATTTACATCATTTCATTTATACGAGCTCTAGTGAGCTTACCGGGTTAATTGTTTGAATGACCCGGTGTACCATGTATATGGTGCAGTGTGGTTATTGGTGTTTTACAGGTTAAACAGGCTGAGGAGGCAGTAAGGAGAAGACGAGGCAGTGGGACTTGTTTTAATTTGATTTAACTGATTTTATACAGTGAATTTTACATAAATGTTTTGGGCTCACACTCTGATTTATTTAACGTATTTATTTATTATATTAAGTGCATGGCTCATTTTTTGATAAGAGGTTTAAAGGACAAAGTTTCAGTATATTTTTGGGCCCTAGGATCGGGGCGTTACAGTCTGTCATTGGATATGGATATTGTTGCAAACAAGTCGACCAAAGATGGTCGTTCATCTTCAATCTTGATTTCCCCTTTCTCGATTCCAGCCAATTCATTGGCCGTTATCTCCAAAGGCATTGTAGTCTTAGTTCCATCTACCAAAGTTTGGAAGGTGACTCCTTCCTCATATAACTCCGCATCAACAAAGTTGGCGGAAGCTAGGAAAGGCCATGTATCGGCCTATATAACGTCAAGTGTGTTGTCCTTATTCCAAAGAACTAGTAACTGGTGCAAAGAAGATAGGATGCACCAACTATCATTGATCCAATCTTGACCAAGGAGTACGTTGTATTGAGAGTTCGAATTCACTATAGGGAAAGTAGTGTTTCTTCTTTTCTTCCCCACCACTACTTCTAAAGAAATTGCTCCCAAAATCTCCTTATCATCCCCTACAAAAGAGCTTATCCTCACCTTTGTTAGACGCATGTCGTGTTGTGTTTATTCAGCTTTTTTAAGGTTGATAAAGGCAAAATATTAGCGGCAACTCCATTATCCACGAATACTTCATTCATTGGCATTCCCTCAATGTGTGCACGAATGTACAATGCCCTTACTTGCTTGGCCATTGCTTCTGTTGGTCTACCAAGACATGCTCTCAGCTGGTTGCTAAGGTTGTCATTATATTCTTTGAGGCATGCAAACCGCTCATCATCATTCTCCTCTTGGTTTGCTACCTCCTCATCAATTTCTGCACAAGCCTCTTCTTAAGCTATAACATCACCCTCCAATTGGGCCACTTGTTCTGGCCTTACTTCGAATTCCACAAATTCGCTCTAGGGCAAAGGAACAGTGCATCTACTTCTTGCAAGCCTAAATCGAGAGATATAACCTTGAGCTGATTCTTCAGAATTTTGCACCAAACAGGCTAAGTTAGCCATCGATACTTCTGGTTCGTGGCGATAGAATTGTTCATGGAAAATTTGCTTCATAGTTTGCCAATTTGGAACCGAGTTGACCGGTAAACTAACATACTAGGTGAAAGCAGCTCCAGTGAGTGAGTTGGGAAACATCTTAAGTTTCAGATCATTATTATTTGCAGCTTCAGCACACTGGGCCGTGAATCGGCCTATGTGTTCAATAAAGGATTGATAATCTTGATCAGAGAATAAAGTGAAATCAGGAACCCTAAAACCTCTTGGGTATTCCATTTGGTCCACAAAGTCAGGGTAAGGTCTTCGGTATACTGGTCGGATTGTTCTCCTAACTAGGGATCCATACATGTCTTGGACGACCATCTCGATCATATTCCTATCAATTTCCACTGGGGCTTGGCCGAGTCCTACCTGAATGCCCCCAGCAAAGTTGTTGACCGCTTGATGGTTGCCTCCCTGGTTTTGGGCTCGACCATTATTTTGGCCGTTACCATTGCCTCCCAAACCTAAATGAACTCATGGTTGATTTGCCAAAGGTGGCGGTCTATAGGGTTCAAGGATTTGCACTTGATTGGCCACGGGTGGATTCTGGCCCTGACCCCCTTGAAGAGCTTGGACAATATGTTGTCCGATTTGGGTACCCATACTAGCAATGTTGTTGGCCATCACATTATTAGTCCGTTCAATCCGGTCTAATGTAGTGTTCACCTGGATAGCCACGGTTTGTAAATGAGTCTGGGTGATCCAACTTTCTTCCTTCGCCAAGTCGATGAGTTGTTGGACATCTTCTATAGTAGCCGGATTCAGCTGGAGTAGAAGGTCGATTTTCTCTGGTACATCGATTGTAACTTCACCAAACGATTTATCCTGATTCTTTTGGTCCACTCCTTAGTCCACAAAGGTCGGAACGTGATCGTTCCCGCTTTGTTGGCCAACTTGAGGCCTCTTTCTAGAATCGAGGTTGGGATGATTGCTTGGATTCACAGCACCAGTCGCCTTGCCAGAGGGTTGGTTGCTTGGGTTGGCTTGATTCTTCGTCATTGGATCACGATAAGGAACCGGGTTACGGTAAGGATTCTCCATATCACGATTTGGAAACGCACGAGTATTAGCAACCATGCGACGTTAGCAAAGACAACAAATAAGGTCCCACCGGGCGTGCCAAAAATATATTTACTCGTTTTTAGCCAAGGTTGGCCAAAAGCAACACTTTGGTCCGTTTTCGTGCAAGTGTGGGGCATGCCACCGTCAAGCCAAGTTTTGGCTCGATCAGAATGTGATAATAATTGTGTTGAGTAACTGCGCTTAAATTGATTCTTATCAAGCATTTGATCGGCCAAGCTAGGAACCACTCTTGGCCTAAGTTCTTTTCTAACCTCGGGGACAAGGCTCTTAAAGGCCTAGTCAGAATCGGAATCCGACCCACTAGCTGGCCTCCTTAGAATTACGTGATCGAACTCGTGCACAAAGTGGTGCAAGTGCCCAAGCAAAACAAAGAAACTATAGATAACAAAAATATAATGAAACTTAATACGATCTTGACAAACCAAGTTAACTTCAAGGTTCAAAGAAACAATGAAAATAACAGGCATTAGATTGAGGGCGAATGAAAGAAAAATTGCATTAAAGTTGAAATCAAGACAAACAAAATTGCATGAAAAGTAAAGAACAAAAATAAATCGATACCACAAGCCTTTGGGAAGGATGGTAGTAGAGCTACAAATCTAGTGAACTAGAACTATTGAAAACCTAAAAGCACCTTGAACGGTAGCAACTAAGTAAAATCGAAAGCATAAGAACTTTGAGAGATTCTTGAGAGCTTGAGAAATTTGTGAGTTGATTGCTGTGTGTTCAATGTCCTTTTTTCTCTTCTGAATGTGTCTATATATAAGGGTTAGGATACCAATGGGCCATTACTTGGCCCGAAATTCCCTTTAGACTCCTTGTACAGATGAGATTTGAACTCTCTTGAAATTAGGATTCAACCAAATTCTTTTTAGATAATCACGTGATCTTGAGCATTGATGGTCGATGAGAATCCTTTCCAAATTTGAACTCTTTACTTGGACGGAATTTTAGCTTAAGTAGAACTTTTTGGTGGATGAGAAATCCTTATGTGACTTGGGCAGAGCTAATATTGGCTAAGAAATTTCATCAAGAAGCTTTCGGGCTTGATCAAACTCTTTGAGGCTTTAAGCTTAATAAAAATTCGGCCCAAATATTGAGACCCAAACTTAATTAAAAAAAACATTAAAATAAAATGAAACGACCCAACCTCAAAACTAGGCTGAAACCACCTATTTTTATGTTTTATACCCAGTAATAAACTGCCCAGCCCATTTTTATCTTCGATTGGACAGATTTCGTTATTTTAAATTCATAACCCGGCCTCTTGCTAGGCCGGAATTATTTCTCTTTGCTTGAAATTATACATGGCCTAGCAAATTGCATTTAGATGAGCCAACTCATTCTATAAAAACACTAGAAAGAGATGACCCGGCCTCTAAATAGACCGGAATCACTCTTTTATTTAATACGACATAATGGATTGAGCCACTCAATAAAATATTTTGGCCTTTCACTCACACAAGTTGAGCCACTTTCATGATCCCTCGCCAAAATCCGGCCTCCTCTAGGCCTTTGAAGCCACTTCATAAAATATTTTCGCCCAACCTCTTGTAGGCATTTTCTCCCGGCCTCATATAAGTCATTTCTCCTAGCCTCATGTAGTGGGCGAACAACACTTTTGAAACCAAGGGCGGGATAGCCCGGATAGATTTTAATTGTCATTTTTATCATGCTCACAAGGTTGGGTGATCAACATAGTTGATATTTTGGGCAAAATAATCATGAAAAGAGATTAGACGATCAAAACATACAAAATAAGAAAAGAAAGTTGCCCGGGCTATGTAGAAGGTATTTGGGTGTGAAAAATGATAAAGTAGCTGGGTGGATGAAAATAATGGGAAAAAAACAATCCAGGCCAATCATAGAATATTTTGTGTTTGGTAGTAGCCTAGATATCCTAGAAGAAATTTTAGTAGAAAAGAAGAGGAGAGAGGCTGGACAAAATAGAAAGAAGGAGACCGGACAAAACAAGAAGAATGAGGCTGGACAAAATATTTATAGGCTTTGGGTGGCCAACTTCCATGTCTCTTTGTCAAAAATAGTTTTAAGCTATTTGGGCCCACTTAAAAGTAAAAACCATTTTTTGGTCTTTAAAAACATGTATTTGGCTAGGCATATATAAATATACATATACTTTTAAGCGAAATATCTAACCATATATAATAATATATATAGATATATGTATATTATATATATGTATAATATATATACTAGTACATGAGCATAAAAGCCACGCCACTTACTGGCAATCCTTTTCAATTGCATGTATATATATTCAATGTGATTAATGCCACTGCCAAACTTGTATATATATGTGTGGTTAATGCCACTTTGCTGGCTATCTTCCTCTTTGACCTCTAGTGTATGTATATATATATATATATAATATAATATAATATAGGCCACATAACTAATCATTCACATGTATATATATAAGTACATTTACACTTACATAAGGCATATATGCAATTATGCATGTACACGCCACTTACTGGCTTCACTTCTTTGGCTTCTAATGTGTATATATATATATATATATTATAATATGATTAATGCCACTTCTAATCTTCTTTTGTATTGTACATACACACATATATATATGTATACATATATGTGCACTCCACACACACGGGTAGCCAAAATCCAATTGGCTTTGGCACTTACCAAGTCAACCATTCCTCCCTCTCTCCTCAATTTCATGAAGTACCACTGCAGCCATTCTTTTCAAATTTCCTTTACTTCATGCAGGTATCACTGCATCCCCCTTCTCTTCAATGATCTCTCTATATCAAATCAACAACAAAGCCCATCTCTCCACTAAATCCACTTGATTAACCAAATATATATATATTATTTGCTGGCCTTGGATATATTGAGACAAACTCAGCCATAAAAACTCATCACATTATCCCACTTATGCCAAGCAAACCAACCACCTACATGTTCTTTATACAGCAGCCCATGATTTAGTCATTTTCGCTCACATCCCCCTAGCAGCACAACCATGCTAGAAACATATTTTCTCTATTGCAACTTGTGATTTTAGGACCCCATAGCAGCCCCTTTGAGCTGTATTAGTTCAAAGACAACAATGCACACCAAGTGTTAGATTTTATTCCTCATCTAATCCTCCTTGCCTAAAACTCAATTAAAAGATGTAGGCCGGCTTCTCTATTTTACCCATTCTCTTTTTCGATCATCTTGCTATGGTAAATGCCAATTTATGGCCCAAACAGTGTGAACATGAGAAAGACTATAGAAATGAACTATTGAAATGAATTTCACTTCAGAGTTCAATTTTTTGATCTCTCAAATAAATTAAAGTGAACTGAACTCTACCACTGCAAGTCATTTTTTTCACCTTTAGTTCAATTTATTGCAATAAAATTGAACTGAATCTCAGCACTACAGATGCTACTCCACGATTCGTGCACTTACGAGTTAATTTAGAGCTGAAAAAAGGTTAAATAAATTTTCTTTAGGAAAACAACAACACCTTGTTAGTTATTTTATGCAGACCAAAAAAAAGAATAATGTGTACAAAGCAGACCAAATGCAATTGCCATACTGGTTTAATTATGAATCGTATAGCAGTATATAACATTCATTAAATGCATAATTCTTCAATGCACTATGTGTACATATATTGGTAGACTATTGGTCTGAATATTGGAATTAATTGCTACCTCATTGTAACTTCGGTAGATTTGAAATCTGATATATTCTTCATAAAAATGGTACTTACATATAGTAGGACATTTTAGATGCCTAAAAGAAAGACAAATAAAAACCTCAAATTAAATTACTCGCAAGCGTACAAGACCGTAGTAGAATAGAATTACGCAAGTACGAGGTCAAACCACAGGGATTGGTTAATCAACTCAATTAAACTAATGTGTCGGACTTAATAGTAAATAAATAAGATAGATTTGATTAAAATATGAGCAAAGCAACGAAATAGACTTAAATTCACACTGGAAATCAATTGAATAAAACACTAGAACAGAGAATCCACCACTAAAAATCCTCTCTACTTCTAGTCACCTTATCTTCAGTCTACTCAATTAATAGTGTTGGCAAATCCTTTTAAACACGAATTGCCTATGGTATTTAGACTAAATCGTTTACTTTCACATGTAACTTGCCTATGGTATTTAGAACAAGTCTACCATGCACATAAGTCTCACTACTACAAAATAGCAATCAGACAACGGATTTTCACCGTTGTCTAAGTTTATAATTTACCGTCGTCTAATCGAGTGTTGTCTATTCATACCCCCAATAGACAACGGATAAAATCCGTTGTCCTGGTGCACCTACACAACGGTTATAGATGTACCACCATTGTATATACAACCTTTAAAATCAATGATTTGGTGGATACCGTTGTTGAGTGCCAACCTACACATCGGTTTATATGTAAAAACCGATGTGTAGATATATGTCAAGCAACGGTTACCTTATGTGAAGCATGAGTTTTACAACTATTTTAGATACAAACACGAGGTGAAATACCCATGAAGACAACGATTTATTGATAATAACCGTTGTGTAGGCTATTGAAAATAGGTATACTGCCATGTCTATAGGTCTTTCATACTACGTTGTTTACATGAAACCGTTGTATGAATGCATTAAAAACATCAGGTTTTAACCATATAACCATTGTATATACTTATTTGGTACATCGGTTTTGAGTTAGAAACTGTTGTATGAAGGCATTTAGCACAATGGCTTTTTAAGGTTTGTATGGTATGCTTATGGATTAGACAATGGTTTCTGATATTGAACAATTGTAAGTTAAGGGTATAGACCACGCTTTTGATCGAAAAACTGTTGTATAATGTGCCTGTTTACATCTGTTTTAAGAAGCTCCCAATTGTCTTTGACCACAATGCAATTATAAACAAAAATGCACAATCTGATGAGATAGACTGTTTTGGTACAACCATTGTTCCAAATTGATTCCCATCATAATTAACATTCCTAATAAATTATACATTTACAAAATACCATTCACAATAATAAAGAATTGGAATTTATAAAATACCAAATAATATAAGATATTTCAAGATAGTAATTGTATATATGCCTTAACCCAATTCCATTTACAAAACCAACCATGCCATACACAAAAACCCTCCATATATGCCTTTCCAAAATATCAAGCATCAATCTAATCTACCAAATTGCTGCCATATATCAAAAGTATTATCCAGCAAAGCTAGCCTATCAATCATTAATATCCCCAAGCTAATCTAACAAAGTAATCAATCATATATGTACTCCAAGCTAGTCTAACTAAACACATGGCCTACAAAATCAAGTCAAAAAGGTGTCATATATGTAATAATCCAACATTAGTCTACATATACTACCCCACAAAGTTTGCCCATTTAGCCCGGACTTCATTGATATCTAGCTTCTTGGGTATAAGTGTTGTCCTTCCTCCGCTCCCACTGAAACAAGGCAGAAATGGAGTACTAATTAAAAATAAAATTCAACCCAAAATGCAAACCTTCACAGCAGCAATATTCCTTGATGATAATTTAGCAGGTCGTTGTTTTGCTACTCTGACCACACCATCCAGGCTGCTTATAAACTTCTCGACATCATAAATCTCTTCGAAATTCCTAAAATTTCAGTTAAATTAGTTGCCTGCCAAAACCTTTATGTAGATCCAACCAAGAGAAGGTCATCAGTCTACCTTT